>NCSK02000037.1:0-159820 GCA_002276475.2 Chlorociboria aeruginascens | reverse complement strand
CCATGTCATCCCCGTCCCTCGACCACAACCACCCACCACCACCCACACATCCACACATCCACACATCCACACCTCCACCCACGCCCAGAATACCGAACCCTCTCAAAACGACCTCGGCTTTCTGGGTTGGGACCGAAACGGAAACGGAAAGGAAGACACGGGCAGGGAGGCTCAGCGCATTTGTCATATTCCTGACTGCATTCCCTTTGCCCCATCGCCTTGAATCCCCCCCCCCCCTCTATAGCCAATCTGCTCCACGGTGTACACATCTCGGGGGAAAGTCCGCTCTTTGGATGACATGATACGTTGATTATCTTTTTCTTACTTACCTACTTCTGCTGCTGCCTCTGAGTTCCTAGCCAAGCTTCCTAGCCAAGCTCAGTAAGGTGAGCAAGAGAGGAGGTAGGCTTGGACCTTCCATCAGCAGCATCATAGCTCCTCTCTTCTCGTCTGTCTTCTCTCTCTCTCTCTCTCTCTCTCTTCCCCTCTCCCCCTCTCCCTCCTCCTCTCCCCCTCTCCCTCTTGCGTGTTCGTAAGTGCAGAACAAACCATGCATGTGTGTGGGCGCGTGTGTGCCTGAGAGACGCAAGCCCCCATCATCCTATCTTATACGATGTCCCGAAATGCAGTATATAAAGATTCCTCCACCACGGTCTTTTCTTTTCTCCCCATCCAGTTCCTCCAAGCTTTCATAATCATCCTTCTTCGGCATTCAGATTCTTTAATCTTCTTCGTCCTTCCGATACTATCTTTCTTCTTCTTCTGCCTTCTGCCTCCTTTTCTGCATTATTTCCGGTTACGGGTCATCGTCGTCTATCTTACCCCCCCCCCTCCCCCAACAACAACTTTTAATATAATTAACAACTTCGAAAATTGAAATTCCATTCCCCCGCTACAAAATCATCTCCGCAATGGCTTCTTCTACTTCTTTCACCAGCACCTCCCCCATCGTCAACTTCGGCCGTGGCGGCTACAACGGCCCGGCCTCGTCGGAGGACGACGACTCGCATTCCATCATTCCCCGGTCGTCAATGGATTTCGGCCGCAAAGCCTGCAACAACAAGAGAGGAGATGATGACGACGAGGAAGACGGACGAGGTGGCTACAACTAAACCTCGTGTCCGGCCTTTGCACACCGCCAATTCCTCTTTTCGCTTCGACAACACCACCCATACTCGTATCTACGACATATGAGAGGAACAGAGGAATACATATACCCCTAAACTTGTAATACCACCATTGTCTTCATCTGCATACGTATCGGCTTCCTCAATTGTACTATCAGCATCAGCATCAGCATCAGCATCTTCCACGGCGTTTTTTTTCTTCTTCTTCCAAATCCAGCATTCATTTTCTCAGTCACGTGCTCAACAGACCAATAATCTATACCAAAGGCGCATTATCAACCTCGCGGTCAACAAGGGCAGGGCATTCATTGCATTGCATTGCATTTTTCCACGGCGCTTCCCTTTCCAATTCACTTCTTCTTGCCTTGGCTATTTCTGTTCCTGTTTCTTTCCTCTTCCTTTTCTTTTCCTTCTACGGGCATAGCGAGGGGATAAAGTTAGACATGGCATATAGCATGGGCGGCTTGGCTTGTTATTGTTATTGAAAGCGAGATGGTTAATTTGCATGAGCGACGGAGTTACGACACAACCAACAACTAGATGGAGCCTGGCCTGGGACGGGATGGGATAGACTAGATTGGATAGATGGGGCTGCGAAGCCTTTTGCATTGGGTCGGAGTTTCTCTTCTTGGGTTTTTTCCTGCATTTTTCGCGCCAACTATAGATCTCTGTTTTGTGTGTGTGCTTTTTCCCCCCTTCTCTTCTTCCTTATTGCTTCTGCTTCTCTCTCTATACTTGTACTAGTACTTTTAGGAATTCATTCAATTTTGCGACACTTTATCTTCATTTGCCGACGCAGAACCTGCTTCCAGATTAGTGATTGCTCTGAGAAACGGGAAATGAGCCTTTCTTTATCTTACTTTTCGAATACGACCCCTAGTACTTCCTCTACATCTCCCGCTTCGCCTCTACCCGTTATCCGCGAGAGGCAGTTCGCCGCGGAGCGTAGATGTTCGGCTGCGAGGACGATGTCGCTCTCTCCATGCACGGGGGACAGGGCTTCGCTCACGAAGAGATGGAGATGTTGAGAGCAAGAGGTGAGGAGTTGACGCTGGCGCTCGGTGACGCCCAATAGGTCCTCGTTCTCGGGGAGGGAGGTCATGGTTTGGAAAATTGATATGAGCGAGTTGAGGAGGTTGTGGATCCCGCCCGTATTTGATGGGTTAGGTGACTGTGCTGCTTTGCAGGAGATGAGGATTGGATCTACGTTGGGAAGGATGCTGTAGGTGGAGGCCTTAAAATCGGTGACGAGAGCGTGGAGATCATTCGAAGAGATATCGTCGCATTTGTTAATGACGACTAGAGACTCCTGAGTACTCGCAGCAATGGCTAAAGCCTCGCTATCATACCTGATGGTCCATCCATTTCCCACCTTCTCCACTGACCCAAGAGCGATTACGACATCCGATTCTAGTGCCTTAGCTTTCGCTCTTCTCATTCCCTCCTCCTCTACCTTTCCAATCATCTTCTCCTCACCAGCATCCGTCCTCAATCCCGCCGTGTCAGCAAACAAACACAAAAACCCCCTGATATCCAACGCCACCTCCACAATATCCCTTGTAGTCCCCGCCTCCTGACTAACAATCGACGCCTCCCTCCCGACAATATAATTCAGCAGAGAACTCTTCCCCACATTCGGCGGACCCAACAACGAGATCCTAACCCCTCTCCTCACCAACTCCCCTCTCACACTAGCTTCCTCATGTTTGGCAATCTCGTCCCGCATAACCTTAACCTGCGCAGTAACAGAACCCATCAGCTCCGAAGGCGACTCATCGAAATGCTGATCCTCGGAAAAATCAATCAGCGCCTCCAATTCACCCCTCGCATGCAACAACGCCTCTCTCCACTCCTCATATGTCCTCCCCAGCCTCCCCGAATTGCCCCTAACTGCCGCACGACGCTGCTGCTCCGTCTCCGCCGCCAGCCCATCACTCAACGCCTCCACCTGCGCCAAATCCAAGCGGCCATTCTGGAACGCGCGACGGGTGAACTCTCCTGGCTCGGCATAACGGATCGGATGTTGGGACCGTGCATCTGCAATAGCTGCGAGCACAGCTTTGACGGTCGCGGGCCCGCCATGAATATGCAGCTCCAGCACCTCCTCGCCCGTCACGGTGCGCGGCGCCGGGAAATACAGCACGAGCGCGGAATCGAGGATATCGCTGGGTGCGCGGGGCGAGTACAGGGTTCGCAGGCTGGCGCGCCTCGGCGCGGGCACGGGTAGTGAAGGGCAGAGGGACTTGTAGATCTGGAGGCTTTGGTTAATTAGTTGGAAAATAGCCGCGTGTGAGAGTGGTGAGGAGGGGGGGGTTCTTACGTTGAGACAGGACGCGCCTGAGATCCGGATCACAGCTATGCCAGCTCGGCCGGGCGCTGTCGACAGTGCGTAGATCGTGGCATCATCGACGCAGACTGGGGAGGCTTCTGGCGCGGAGTGGTAATGACATGATTGGGAAGATAGCCAGAAATCTGGTCGGGATCGAAGGTGTGCATTTTTTCTCACAGCAGGAATTTGCCGTGTAATAATTGGTCGATGGAACAACCGCCGAAACCCGTTCCGTTGATAAAATCCCGCTTTCGAGAAAACATGACGGAGCATTGGCTTGGGAATTATTGCTGCCGTGCCAATATATATCGATGCTGCTTTGTTGATATCGAAACATGATAGACATCCATGCGTGCATGGGCCTTTTGCGGAAGGAGATGCTGATTATGTGATAGGATCCAAATTTTGTTTATAGGCGGGGTTTTAAGCGATTAGTAGATATTGTATGTAAATTCAAATTATATATATAAAAATGGTTTTCAAATAAATAGATGAATGGGAAAATTGTAAATAATAATTTGGATTATATTATAATTTGATCCTCTTTTGCCTCCCTAGAGGTCGGTTGCTATTTCTATCCAATTATATATCTTACTAATGCCTGTTAGTCTAGAACAGCCTATGAGATTCAGTGGCACGTGATTAATAACTCAGTGAAATGAGAGTATGGGCTTGATTCCCGATCACTCTAATCATAGTATAGGCACCTAACTACCCCACTACACTGTCCAGAGCGACGGCAACAGCGACGACCAGCTAAGTAGAAGATATATTGTCGACTAGACTAGCTTCGTTGATGCTAGCATGATCATTGATAGGACCAAAGACGCTCTTTGGATGAGCAATGAATACTACCCTAATTAAAGCCGCCAGTCCAGCGGCGAGCAGTTTGGTCGTGTATACCTAGTCCAAGAATATAGAGCAAGCCCATACCGTGATTATGGGGTCAAAAACCCGAAAACTGTAGCTTCTACATGTGGCAAGTGGCGGATTGAGTCTGAAGCAAGCATTAGCTAAAGTCCAGGACCGTAGAGACGTAAAGAAAATCTCACAATACAAACAAGATAGACCAGAGAATCCGCAAATTGCTCGTAGTATAGGCCATCCTCTGACACTTGGCTTCCCGAGTGTAAAATCAGGAATTTTGACCTACTAACGCCCCGTCTCTGGCCCACCAGGGCCGAAAATGATGATTATTAATAGGTGAACCCGGCCCTTTACTCCCCTGAATCCCTTGGATCTGCTCTGATCTCGTATGAACTTCAGGATTGCTATCAATATTCCTTACTCAATCTATGGGACACACGTCGAGCAGGTCCTCCTAACCATGTCCTGACATGTCAAGACAGAGGCTAGTTTTATATATTTTAATAGAGTATAATATTTTTCTTTATTCATAGGTTAGTAAGGAAGGAAAAACAAACTGCTTAAACAGAATGTATCCGAGAGATAATGTGTTGATGAGCAACCCTATAGTAGTATGTAGGGTCTAGTAGGAATCCTGTTAATGTTCCAAAATCCAACGACTGGATTAAATGGACTACCCTCATCAAAGCCAAAATGATCCACCTTTATGCAAACTCCAAATCCATCATCTGAACAATCAGTCACGCTCACGGGCCAGGAGAGTAGTTGTTGCTCCTCCATGAAGGCCATGGGCGGAATTATAGGTGCAGCGCTCTGTGTGAATGGAGTAAAGAGAGACTTAGAGTTCGAGTCGTTCAAGAAGGCGTATTGCGGTCCTGACATAGATTGTGTTATAATGTCGAAATTACTTAGATACGTGTTATCGAGTTTCTAGAGATTGATTGTATCGCCTGTAATTATATTCTGTACCATCCAATAATAAGGGATGACGACATTTTGTGTTGACTCGGGTCCTAGGGGCAAGAGGTCTTTGAAATTTTCCAATGATATATCATGGATGATAAGCCGTAAGTTGTCATCATCTCTAGGATCTAGGGTACTCGGTGGGGTGTCTCGTTCCGCGATGCCTAATATGTGCTCCACACTTCTGTTGAACATTAAGAGTGAAATCCATAAGGCCTCGGCAACAGTACTCAATTGTCGATTTCGAAGTTCTTGAATGAGATCCTAAAAACAGTCTAATTGGTTAGCGGTAGTCATCCCCCATTTTTCTTCCGGGCTGGAACTGTTTTTGGTGTCTTCTGGGTTGTATGATAATCTTTTCTCAAAGATTTCAGCAAAGTCAGAAAAATCAAGGGTCTCATAGCGGCGCCACAACCACCCATATATATGAAGCCCAGCGTTTGAGTCAAGAAATTCAAGAGCATAACGCTTATTGTCCTTACGTATGCGTGGCCGTTTCGTGAAGCCTTCCACCAGACGGGGAGCCCATGAGAATGATGGTGGGCCAATCTCCATATCAGCAGTCCGGTGAAGAACCTCCTGCCCGTTGCTAATATTGAGCGTGATATGATCCCATGAAAACTGCTCAACACCAAGGTCCTTGTACTCTATTCCGTCTGGCAGCCTCGCAAACGACAGATCTCCATTCAATAGTGCTAAGCAGAACACAGATACAGCGAGATCGTATCCCAGCTCCTTAAGCTTCTGGGCATCCAAACGGACCTCATAATTGCAGAGATTAGCAATTATGGCAAGACGATCAGCAATCTCATAGTTATCCTTTGTTGAAAGGAACTCAACGGCTTCAGCTATAGAGCAATAATATCGCCCTTGATATTTGCGAGCCACGCAGCTCCCGCAGCTTTTGCTCAGAAAGCTCTAGAAGTATATTTGCCACTGTTGATCTAGCTCTATACTCTTTGCACTGCTCAATGGAGGGTGGTCTTAGGTCACGCATGAAAGGTCTCCGCCTATTATCGGACCAGTCATCTATACCATATTGTGCTGCCGCTCGTTCATAATACCATACTGACTTGTCAATAGTGTCTTGAAAAGCGCCAGCTAACTTAGCACACGCGACGCGGAACTCACAAAGGGGCAGTTGAATTTCTCCGTCGAGACTGCCTATATAATCTCAGCCGACAATTGAGCTCACCAAAGTCCATTTCTGTCTTTGGACCTGAGCAGTCGCTGCTCTAACCTGAGCTGAGCCCTGAGTCCTGAGCACGCTAATAAATCAGCTAGATCATGCTCAGGGGATCCTCCCCTCGCGAATCAGTTATAGTTTCCATGTTATCTAAATCCAAATCTTGTTGGTGCCTGTTGGTCTGCAACACAGCCACCTCTTTGAACCTATTAAGATGTCGTAATGGTATCCGTTCTCGCTCCCTGTCAAACTTATCAAGGGTCCCTGCCGGAGCCGAATTGGATCCCCGTTGGTCTACTCGCACGTGGCTAGTCGCAGAGATTCTTCAGAATGGATAACCAGCTGAAGCCTGGTCATGAGGTGTCAGCATCGAGGATTTCCACTGTAGCAATGTGGACACTCTCACCAGCACCAATAATGGCAACACTCTGCTGTCGCATGTTGGTTCAATGCTGGTTAGCTTAATAATCGATGAGTTTCAGACTGTCCCAAAGTTACATTATGGCCGCAGAGAGGATGTTGGTGATGGAAAGGGACGGGTTTAAAGAACGTCAACTGCGCTGGAAAATAAGCAGTTGTCTGAATATCCTCCGCGCTATCACGTGCTATTGCGGCACAGATGTATTTACCAATAAGGTATTTCTTGACGAGCAGATGCCACTGATAGGGTTTTGCTTGATTAAGCCATATCTTAGGCAGCTCGTATCTTCGGGTAAAGGTAAACTTCAAACTTTGGCAGATGATACGAGTTTTGTGGAACTCTGTCCAGATTCCCATATCTCCTTGGATTCTTCGTATGCTCCCCACCATTTTATATTTGATTTTCGTGGCAATAAGCCCCAGTCAGCTAGGTATTATTCTTCGCTGTTGTTGCACTCCAACAAGACATAGGCACACATCCGCTTGTCTGGTATAGTAAGGGGTGTCTCGACTCTCTTGACAGAAATATGATGTCCAATCTTGTCATCGTTGCAACAAAGTCCCTTGGCTGTTGTCCACGAGCTGAGGATAAGAAGAACGACAGCGCAGAATTAACTAAGAAAATCAGACTATCCCAAAGAAATAACATGAATGACAAAGAAGACCCAACCCACTCCTTTTGTGAAGGAATAGAGATAAGGGTTCGGGTAGAACCAGACCTCGAGGGGCGAACATTACGACCATTATCCCATCAGGGAGAGTGACCAGCAATTTGACCCGTTCATTATCACTACTGACTCTATTACGGTTATAACACGCATTGACTGAAGCTTGATCTAATGCATCGATATTCTCTCGTACCAAGCACCAACGAACAAGAACTGAAACACCCATGGAAACAGCATTGCTTAGACCCCACCAGTCTCCCATGCAGATGGCAACGGCAATACGGCCTGCGATTAGGACAAAGCCAATAATAGCAGGGAGGCTAGTATTCCAGCACCTTCTCCAACTTCTGTCTTCCTCTCTGTCTGGGTCAACCGACCACTCGAGAACGGTTATATTCCTCTTCAAACGTTGCGATTGCAGCCACCGAGTAAGCCAGGCGGAAAGACTTGTAGTTGTGATGACATCAGATCCATTGTATAGATTGAAACTTGAAGTCACTGTCGTGAACTGATCGCCGGCAATAAGGTATGCTCCGAGAAAAAGGAAGGAATTTCGTGCAACGGCTTTGGACAAGTCGTCCAACCTTTTTGTTCACTTCCTCAGCACCCACAAGTGTCACTAGACCAAGAGCGTCGGTGCGAAATGGTACCCAGCCATTCAGGTATGATAGAGGCATCTCTGGGTCTGTGACTTAGGAATGTTATTACAACGTAGATCTAGAACTGTTGGACAATATTTTGAGAGTGCTCGAAGAGGGAAATGCTTGGGAATGAGATCCACAATTTATAAACTGAGCTTACATTTCATGGCTTTATAGCTTAGCTTAAGGTCAGCCGTGTTAAGAGCTTATTTTCTTTTACCATATGAATCAGCCCTGTGTGCCTCAACTTGAACAGAATGGATCACGTCGCTCAACCTATACAGTACATTAATCTTGCACAGCAAACATCGTTGAGGGGAAGACTGCCTTATGACCATTTCACCGTCGTATTGCCCCGTCCGCAAACTCAAGGCGAACTTTTAGGGTTTGTGCGACTTTGCTCGAAGTTTGGTGTAGTTGGCTCATGTAAAGTATGGCCCTGTTCCTTCCCTGCCAGTTAAGATAGTAATGCGGTGTAGACTCTGGTTGAAAATGTTGATTTGATGCCTTAGTTTCGAGTAGAGCCTAAACAAATATCGCAGCCTCGCTTTGCAGAGTCTAGAAAAAAAAGCTGCGCCCAACTGGTAGGCCGGGATACTGTTCCACCATTTCGATTCGACAAGGATATATTAGGGTACTACCAATGAATAAGACAAACGCCACTTGAGTCGCAGATGCAGTCATGTGGAGCGAAGCTCCCATTCGGTGGCCCAAAACGCACATGAATGCATTATCAGTGCTTGCACGGCAACTGAACACCGCAGTCGGCCGAGTGCAGTCTCATGAAATTTGGCCATCTGATCAATTCCTGCAATAAGCCCTCTAGCATCTCCTGAGGTGGCTGCCACCGAACAGACTGATGTGGCCTGGCGTCACCACTATTGTTACTCGATTGCCTGACGTGAGGAATGAGGAGCCTTTGGAGGAGTCTGAAGTAATCGTTACCAATGATGTCGAGGAAATTGTTGGATGAGAGAGAGGAGATATAGGTGGCATGGTATAAGGATGAACAGCTCTTTCGGGGAGGAGGTTGTATAACAGGCTCGGCTGAATTGAGGGTTGATCATGCTCAGTAGGAGGGCGGACTTTGAGGTTCTGAGAGGAAGGTGAAGTGAAAGACTGAGTGAGTTGAAAAGCAATTTTCATTAGGTCGACAACTTAGACCTGAATTCCTAGATCCTGTTCATCACACAAAATCATATAGCTTGAGAAATAACATCACTAGCGGCCGCAGACTCCGCAACGACAATGATACTGGTCGACCGAGAACCTCATAAGAAACTCGTGCCGTGCCTTGCCAACTCTAGGTGATGAAATCATGAAATCTGTAAAGTCCTCGCTCTTGCTCCTTATATATATAGCCTTACGAGGCTCTCTTTGACAGGCACGCTAATTACCATCCCTACATAAAACTAACCATTTGAGGATTCATCAAGAAGCATTACAGCTGAAATATCAGACTTTATACATAGTCCTCGGTTCCAAGAGCGCGACATGACGACATCTTCTCTTATTCGCCTCTGCCTATGGCAAGAAGCATCGGTATGATCATAGCTCCGACGTAACATGAATCTATCTCCAGGGATAGCATAAAGAAAGATATGCTTACTTGAACCGCCACCGATATGGTCATGAGTCCGCAGCCCAACGTTCTCCGGTCGAAAGCATTCGAGAAGCTGCCTTGGGGTAGGAAAGACAATGTCTACCTTAGAACACCAGGGGTTGCAGGAATTGATTTTCCTCCATATGGTCCGTGCGTAGAGCGAAATTTATATATTATTAAATTCTACCTGTTGGTATCATCAAGGTGGTGATATAAATCAAGAGGTGAGAATCAATTGCATGTAGAATAATGTGTATTGAGTCTAGGGCTAGAAGAGGGTCAAGGGGGGAGCACCCCTTTATACCCAAGGGGTGCCTCCCAGTGAATCCTATTGATTCAGAGCTAGCCCATATGGATCTTCCAGATTCATCAATAGAGCCCAAAGGGGTAATAAGTGAAGCTATTCCCACTTATGCCCTTAGGTTTGACCTGTTATGCGTGTGGTTGGCTGGCTTCCTCCTCTTTTAGTCGTTGCTCAAAATCGGATTCCAATTCATATTTCCATGGAGGAAAATCAATTCCTGCAACCCCTGGTGGAAGTTCCTCTTCATTGCGTAGATATTTGAAACGTAATATGCTCTTGAATAGCGCGGAATCTATTATTCACGCCTTTTCGTACAAAAACCAACATCCAGTGAGGACAAGGCATGCCTGTCTGCGTTGCCTTAAAGGCTTCCATGAGTGTTGAAAAGGCTTGTTCGAGGCATTCGAGGTCCTCAAGAATGGCAGCTAATAGCATGGCTACGGGCGCTCTCTCGGACTTATTGGCGCTTGGCTTCACCTCAGAAGAAAATAAGTCCAGGTTAATTTCCCATCTCGACACGATCTCCGTAGATAAGAGGTACTGAAAAGGGCGCCAACTTTTCCATTCGGTTATGTCGTTCTTTGAAGTTCCGCAGATGCGTTTGTCGAGTTTATAGCACGTTCGTAATACATGCCACAAGGCGAAGGCGGAAATCGGATGAGCCAGGAAGAACAGACCAAGCTCCAAGTCTTCTGGGGCTTTCTTGTATGAATCGACTCTGTCGTATAGGGCTTGTATATCTTGACCGAATTTCTTTCCGAAGTCTGCATCCCATCCCATAAGTCGGCCGTGCCAATTAGAAGTGAATATACGTCCGGCATCAGGGGAGCATATGTCCCTAGTATCTTTGTGCGGGTTGTCCTCATACCAGGTGAAGATATTTCGTTGTTTGAATTCCAGGCAGTGTCTCTCTGTCTCTTGACTCTGCTCCGGACGAGTGTCGAGTTCCCGTAGTACGAGTGAGCTTCGTTGTGTTGATCGTGAGTTCTTCTTGATGGAAGTCATGAATCTGGAATTTGGAGGAGAGTTCGACTTCCGTGAACGGCTTGCATAGCGAGACATTGCTCAAGCATGTCTATAGCATATTAGAGGTGTATATATGCTAGAGTCTGGGTTCCAGGGAGCATGACAATGCTAGAATGTATTCCGCTGTGGTGGAATCGTACGTATTTCCGCTGGTCGAGATATGGATCAAGCGGGAGGGGAGACGTTCTTGCTTGACACTTCCTTTGTTGGCGTTAATGGCTGTCAAATAGAAAGGTAATCACACGGCATAGCTCGCTACGGGGAGTCGCAGTGGCAACACGACTCTGTGTGTCTCGATGGCTCGACTAAGAATGAGGCTTCTGGGAGTACTTACGAAACGCAGGCGCTGGGCGAGGTCGTGGCTTCGCTGCCAAAAGATGCAAATGTAGAAGGTCGCCAGGTCGCCACGAAGTGTGTGTGGTGACACCAGTGCAACGGCTTGATAAGCTAGCAGTGTTTGATTGGGCATGGCTTCTCGTTGCAGAGCTCAGCTCCTTGCCTTACACATTATTCCTGCATAACAATCACAGTTGGTATCCGTTCTGCATCATCTAGGCGCTATCCTGCTGACGACTAAGAACCTCAAATGTACGAGTAATGCATAGCACATGTCTATTGCTCCTGGCCGGCTCTATCAATAATGGCAAATCTACGAGGCTATTTATGAGTAGTAGGCTATGTGGTGTCTCCGAAAAGAACGAAAACACTTCCTAGAATTAAGGTAACCGTTTCTTTCGGCTAAGATTATTTCCTGTAGTAGAGCTATTAAGCAGGCGCTGCTTAATCATATTTAAGTTTGCTAGATGCCGATGACAATAATTGTACCAATATGGACAAAATGTTCGAAACGATGTCATGTAGATCCAATCAAGAGTTTAACAAATGACTCTGCCTACCGAACTACTAGCAAAAAGGTATTGCAATCTGAAACTATACAGTCTTTTCCTATCAAGGATGTCCTGCTAGAGCTTACCGGAGCTCGAAACGTGTTGCATCAGTGTAAGGAGGCGTCCACGGCTGGCCAGCAACTGCTTCACCATCCATCATACCATAAACGAAGCATTCACCAACCATGTGAAAATAGTGCGGCTTTTTCTTGCGATCCGGACGGAGTACCACCGGCACACTGCAGCCGAAGAAAACACATATGATATCGCCTGGTTCAGTTTCCTTCGGCGTAAGACCATATGTAGTTTTTTTGTCCCTGCCATTGAGCCTTATGCAGACGAATCTCCTCTGCCAGAGAACATCCCTGACCCGCCCCAAGAAGAGTTTCGATATACTAGATGCTTGTTTCAGCTCTATCACATCGTCCGGTCTAAGATCTCCGGTTAACCTCAAGTGTTTGAGAGAATCTAAGCATGCTCGCGGGTACCAACTTGGTGGATTTGTTCCTTCTGGGCCACGGTCAGCAACTATTGTGCGCCAAAAGCCCTCTGGTACGCGTTCAATCCCTTTTGCCCACTTCTGGCACTCTCGCCACCAATTGAGATCAAATCCAGCTAGGCTGAAGGCTTCCTTGAAAATCATTGCTTCAGGCGCGCGGGGCGATATTTTCTCGACTTTTCCGATTCGAAGGCCTTGGACAAAAAGGCGCCCGCTGTACTTCTTGTTTTCGTCTCGCTTGGGCGTTTCCTCGTTGGTTGTAAATGGTCCAAACTCTATTTCTGGTAGGAGATCTAATGTCGCGCTGTAATTTCTTTGGCTGCTGCGAATCGAGGTCCCAACGAAACTATCGCCATTAGACCGGCCTTGGGGTCTCTGCGACGGTGCGCCATAGGACGATTTATGGATCGAAGGTATCCATGTTGGTAAGTCTTCTTGGTTGACAATTTCAGAGAGCCTTTCCCTTTTCTCAGAGGGGGCCCAATGGCGCAATAGTATATCCAGTGATTGTGACTTGTGAATGCAATATTCGATGAAGTCCGTATAAACATCGAGCAGACAGTTTTGATAGGCTGGTAAAAGTCTTTCGTCCATGTCAGTCGAGAGATGGTGTGTATCTTTGGCCAGTGATAGGACAGAATATATAGTGTCCCTGGGATTGGTTGCTTCAAAGGCCAGTAAGTTCGAGACGAGTGCTTCTAAGGTCATCATCCGTTGCTGTATATCCCCATTCTCACTGCGACGAAAGAGATTGTTGATAAAGTCTACAAGTTCGTTGGCACCTAAGTTCTTTACGCCGTCTACGGACGATAACTCTAGAACAGATTTTGCTGTCTCGCCGTACAACTTGACCAAGCCCGGACGGATGCGGTGTTGGCTTTTAATAAATATTGCGATAGCGTCTGCAAAATCTGGCCAAGACATCGTCTCGTTCCATATGCCACTTGAGCTGTTCGAGCAAGTGCAAGCTCTTGGATAGTCCAGCGACGGCTGAACCATTTGTTGCACATAAGATCAACAATGTACTTCGCCTTCTCAATTGTACTGGATTCATCTTCCTCCTCGATACGGTCCAGCAGGTTGTTCAGAATCTGCCGCAAGAACTTGAAGCAACACTTTGGTTTTGCGGCGGGAGTATTCGCAGTGCTCCCGTCGCCTAGCCAGATGGTCACATTTTCAGCTTGGATATAAAGCTCGTGCATCTTTTTGACTTGTGCCGATCGCTCGAACTTATCGCCCTGATCGATACATAGAGCATCTACCCACATGGTTGTTGGCCTGTTCTTTTTCCTAAACCTACGGAGAGCCACGTAAAGGTTCGATCTGACATAGATTTTGCCGCTGCTTCTCCAACCCTTGTGCTTTCGCAAAATGAAGACACTCTCCTCTACGGGGCCCGGCTCCTTCATGCGGTCGTCGAAGGTCTTGTAGCTGGTAACTTCAATATCGTGTATTGGTTCGCCTTCGCCCCAGTAGTATGAAAGCGCCATGTACGGATATGCTTCTGTGCCTAATGGCGTGGAGTTGGGTAACGCACTTGGAACTAGTCTACACTTTATCGGTTCTTTGCCTTCGCCTTTTTCAATAACCAAGACCCGTATTTCTTGGCCGCGAGCTTCGTCCAGGGGAGGATAGACATATGTGTTTTCTGATTTTCCCATATCTTCCTCAATAAGCTTCTTCAGTTTCGCGAGGTGTTTCTTGACTCGTTCGGCCGCATGCAAGGTATTCGAAGTTCCTTTGTTGAGCTTCTGACTGCCGGCTGGATTTTGATTTCTCTTCTTCTTCTGACTGCCAGCTGGACTATGATTTCTCTTCCTCTTGCGACTGTTCTTATTTGTGGTGAAATCTTCGGCGGACATTTTGACGAGAAGGCTTGCGGCGAAAAGCAGTGATGGTGGAGCACAGATATCACAACTGTGGCATTTGTTTCATTTAATATAAATGCGGCTCTCATAAGTACAGCAGATTTATCTCGTTCCCACGCATGCGTGACACAAGGGTTGCCGCAAGTTGCAGCGGGAACTCCGTAGTTGATGCCCATTCCCGATGGATGGGCAATGTCCGGGCGCGTAGCTGTCAGCCGCAATCGAACGCCATTTCATCTCTCTCATGGTTCAATTATAGAAACTTCACGCTGGTTCACACATCGAGAAGCTCGCCGATGACTGCAAGAGCCTCGTTCAATAGAATGATCAGATCTGAGTATCGGAGCACCTTTTGAGCCTAAACATTCGATCAATTGGTACTTTCAGCGGTTTAATTTTGACTGCGCAACATTTGTGACTAAAATCAACGCATGTACCCATAACCATACTCAGATATCTTTGCTTTTTTAAGAGAGTATTATCTCATGCCGTCTGGTAATGCTGTGTAAATGCTGTGTAACACTCCAAGTATAGCGAGTATGTCTCCCACCAATAATCGAGTCGTCATATGCTTTATCGAGGCACTACCCTCATGATTTCGCAGTGATAGTTTTTAAAAAAAAAAACGAGTAATAGAAATTGATAAAGAAATCCAAGTCCTCCACATTGACTATGCTTGATACCGAAGCGACCTCTTCAACCTAATTCTCAGCATCTCCTTATTCAGTAACATAGAGTAGATCCTCAACCACACTTGTCCAACATCGACAAAGAAGAGCAAAACAGCATTATTTCGATGAGTAACCCTCTCGCCGCCTGATTGAAGAACAGAATCCAGGCGGAGCAGGATGATATGTAGGCAATCCTTAATTTAATGGATGAGGTAGGAACTTACAGCCTCATCTCCGAGAGCAGCAAAGGATGCACATACCCGTAGCCAGCAGTGGTTTAGTCTTGACCACCAGACCGAGATTGAAACCTATAGGCTGGAAATGCAGCACATGGAAGAGTAGTTCTCCAAATTTAAGGAAGAGTTAGAAGAGCTAGAAAGGTCGATGCGGTCAAACTAGGTAGCCTCGTGTCATAGTTTTTGGTCCCCTGACTACTCTGACTGCTACGTGTAGGTGTTGTTAAGTAACGATCGGCTGTTTGATTGTTACATGCGCTTTTGACTGAGCGTTACTCTGTGGTGTGCCGGCATAACAACCCGCACTCGCACAGACGACGTCACGTGCTCAGTATTAGAACCTCTTGCAGCTGGAAGCCTCATTTAAGGCTTGTGCAGCAGACCTTGTCGCTAGAACCGAAGCAAACACTTGATATGTATTATGTAAAACGCCGCCAGTAATAGATTTTCGGGAAGCAAGCAAAAATAACAAAAGGTCGTGATAGAAGGCCCGTTGTCCCAAGAGAAATAAAGCATCCTCAGTAGTACCTTCCCGCCTTGGGAATTGCTTCGAATCTCTGTCCTATGCAAAACATATTAAGTTAAAGATACAAGACGAAAATCCGAACTCAACGCCAGTAGAAAGACACCATCTTATTCAACTAGATTCAATTAGATTCAAATTACTGGGACTTGAAGTTGTCAAGATGTAAGAATATAAACCCGGGCTGCAAATTCGGCCAATCACGTGCCCAACCTCGCGGACCGAAGCTCAAAGACGGACACGCCGGAGTCCCTCTCCTCAACTACAAACTTTGTTCTGTAACTTGCTGCACGTGATTAAGGCAACTCGCCCTGGGCAATTAGGTGGCCTACTTCTAAGCGAGCATGCTAGGGAGCATTCCAGCTTCTTGTATATAGACCCCTTTTCTCTCGGCTCTTTTTTCTCTCTACTTTATTATTCTAAGTAATAGCGAATCGACCTGAGTTCCTTCTACTTGAGTGTAACGATCATGGTACGGTAGTAGTCCCGTGACGTAGTACTGTAGGGTGCTGGTTGAATTAGAATTACAGTATAGTTCCCTCTCCCTGCACAAGTATATGTGGGGTGACTTTGGTATCACATGAAAGAGTCTCTGCGTACTACGCTTTTACTACTGAAAATATATATATTTGCGGCCCCTGGTAAATATGGGCGGTATGTTCTCTTTTGCTTTAGAAATTTATATTTACATTAATAGCATTATTATTAATATTATCCAAGCTCACACCGCCCTTACTATGACAAAAATGGAGAAAATTCCTATCCTTAATTTTCCCTGTGATTTGACTTTCTAATTAGCTAAACCTTGGAAACATTCCACTTTACTAAACCATATTTTGAATTTGATATAGCTTTTTCAATTAAATTGGCCGTTTACATTAATTCATTTCCTACATCTCTAGAAGCAACCGCTTTGCCATTGAAATAATGGTTTCATAAATTGTTCTCGTTATTGATAACCCCTTCATTTGCACATCAAACCAAATAAACCCGCAGAAATTAATACAATAATAATAGCATGAGAAAAATAACACTTATGGTAACACGCCTTCTCTCTTAACCTAGTCATAATACTTCTGACTCACCCCCGCAATAATCTCCGTCTCCCTCTCATTCACAATCCCCTCCCTAAAGCGATGATCCTTTGCAATCCTCGCTCTCGCCCATTCCTCCGCCGTCACACCCCCCAACTTCCTATCGACCCCCTTTTGCAGCCCTAATCTCTCCAGCAACGGACTCCGCACCGCTTCCAACTTCGTGGCCGCCTCGGGTCTCGCAAAGTAAATCAAGCCCAGGCGTGGCTTCTCCCTCTGATCGACGGGCGGCCGCACCACTCGATGCACCGTCGATTTCAGGTACCCGCCTGAGAGGAACTCCAGTGCATCGGCGACATTTACAATGATCTGGCCAGGGTTGGATCGGACTATTCTGATATCAGGATTGTTTTACTGCGAGGTATTGTACTGTACAGTAGACGTACCATATTTCCACCCCTCTTTGCTCTGCACCTGCAGTCCCGCAACCGGTTGGTGGAACAGGAATGTCAGCGTGTTGTAATCCGTATGGCCGATGGACCACAGCGGATTGGCACTGGGGTGATACTTCATGTAACGCAGGTACTCCAAACCTGGTGCCTCATAGTTATGTTTCTGCACAAAGTATTCTTCGTCTTCCAACTCGAGCACGAAGGCAAACAACCGCAGAAGCGGAAGGAGGATATTGTTATGTACGTGCAGTGAGAATCTCTTGATCTCTTCATAGTGAGCCAGAATGAGATCCGGATGTGCTCGTTCATGCTCCGGCGTGAATTTCGGGATGTTGTATCGTTCGTCATTGTCTCTCCCTTCGAGTTCTCCCGTTGCTCGCCCTTTGTATCCTCGGAAATCGCCGATTGCTGTATTTGCGAGATATTTCTCTTTTTCGTCCAGGGGAAGTTGAAAGAATGCCTGCCCGATAGCATACTGACGTAGTATGTCTTCTTCCGTGAGGCCGTGGCCTTTTACATAAAAGAAGCCTGGTGACTGTGAGTGAGTTCCTATTGGTGACGGGTAGAGACTTACCATTCTTGTCGATGAAATTAAGAACTTGGGCTGCTAGCTCTTGCTTTCCATTTGGTTGAGAGAGTTTGGAGATGTCGAGAGCTTCAAGATCGGCCCAGTCCACTACATGAAAAGGCTCAGCTTGAGTCCTTTCTTCTAGATTTGTTATGCTGGTTTCTTACATTTCTCTGTTGTCTGAGGGGGATACTCGTAAAAAGGTAACTCTGTAGCTGAACGCATATTGTATACTTATTAGATTACAAGAACAAGAGAATACCAAACAATTTGATGTAACCTCTTGCTATCTATGAGCGAGCGATGAGCTGTAGTTATTTCATAAGAGCGGTTAACGTTGTTTTAAAGTGGGGATACTTGCATGCTTGAAGCACGCCTTGTGAACCCTGAATAACCTCATCTGGAGCAGCATATCACGAGATTTACCCCTCTTATCTCTTATCTTCCAACACTTCATCGTCAAATTGGTTTTCATAGCATTTTTTTCATTGCGTTCTGTCATAGAATCTATTCCTACATTCTTTCCCGCGAGTCATTTCATGAGAATGTCGCCATCTAGCTGTCGAATTTTATAATTTAGAAAAGTGGGATAAGATGTAAGAATTCGACGATATTAGGAGTACTTTAGAATAGCTATTTGTCTTGGGGATTAGCATTTCTACTAAAAGAAATCACTTGGCTTTCTGATCTTACAAAATGTCGAAAGACTCCGAAAAAAATGTAACCTCACTAGAGGTAACATCCCCATCCCAATCCAATGCTTCTCTATCTTCCGCTTTAGTTAAGGAGAGAACAAGACGGATCAAGGAGATTTTCTGGGATAGCCTTGATCGAACGTCTGAAGAGCGAAGATTGATTTTCAAGCTCGACATTTTCATCCTGTAAGATTTCTCATCACCATAAAGCCCGCTTGCCAGATACTAACTCCCTGAAGAACATGGGCCGGCTTCACCTATTTCTCCAAAAATCTCAATTCCAACAACGTCTCTAATGCCTATGTTTCAGGCATGAAAGGAGATCTCAACGTTGTCGGAAATGAGTATCAGACCTTTACTACTATGTGGACAATTGGCTATGTCATAAGCCAGATCCCATCACAATTGATCTGTACTCGGGTCCGACCCTCAATCTGGTGCCCAACATGGGAACTACTTTGGGTTGTTGTCACGTTTGCCACCTCAGCTGTGAAGACCCCTCACCAAATGTATGCTTGCCGATTTCTGGTGGGATTAGCAGAAGGAACTTTTTACCCCGCTGTCCATACAGTTCTTGGTGGGTGGTATACGAAGAGAGAATTGGCAAAGAGAGCATCGATCTTTTTTGCTAGTGCATTTATTGGTTCCATGTTTAGCGGCTATCTGCAAGCGGCATTGTATACTGGGATGAACGGTACAGGCGGTTTGGCTGGATGGCGATGGCTGTTTATTTTCGATGGTACTTTTTCTCCAACCCGCTTTCTATCCCTGTGCAAGCCACTTACTGACTAACTTAGGGGTTATTACTTTTCCAATGGCTTTATGGGGTGAGAACAGCCTCGTGATCCCGGATAAACTCTCGTAGCTATGCTAACTCTAGGCCGTTTTGCCCAAGCTTATTATGCTCTTCCAGATCTACCCAGCAACACAAGGGTGCATTGGCTGAAGCCCGAAGAGATCAAGCTTGCCAGACAAAGAATGATTGATGCTGGAAAAGGCGAAGATATCCCGGTGACATGGTTCGGAATTAAGCGTGTGCTTGGAAAGTGGCATTTCTGGGTTTATACAGCCTATTATACGTAAGCAATTTGTGTTCCAACGAGGAGCAGAGCCTTAACAATCAATAAAGGTTTTTCATATGCAGCGAAAATATCGGAAGTTACATGAACTTATGGCTAACGAGCCTGAAGCGATACTCTGTTCCCGAAATCAACAACTATCCTACTGCCACGAACGCAATAACCATTGTCACCACGCTCTCATATGGTTGGACATCTGACGCCCTCCAACTCCGGAGTCCGATAGTCTATTTCTCCCTAACTGTCTGCTTCTTCGCAGCAATGAATCTCGCAGTTTGGGATGGCGTTCCATTCGGTCTCAAGTGGGCTTCCTACTATCTTACTGGGTTCGCCCAAGGTTCAGGACCTATTTTTCTCACTATGGTAAATGAGGCCTGCGCCTCTGACTCTCTGGAGAGGAAATTCATTCTTGGGACTACGAATTCGGTTGCTTATGCCTTTAACGCCTGGATCCCACTAATCACGTATAATACGACGAAGGCGCCAAGATTCCTAGTCGGTAATTCTGTGACGGTTGCCTTGATCGTGTGCGCTGGTTTGACGTTGACTTTGGCTGTTCTCCTTCAACGTCGAGATATGTACGTGCTTCGCATCGTGTTTTAGAACTACAATTACTAATACTAAAGTAGACGTAAGACAAACAAATTCGAGAATGAAGATCGAGAAGGAAATTTGGCTGGGGTGCAGTAACACACCTAACAGAATTGACTTTGTCACTTAGCCTCGGTTTGCCTCATAAGTGATAAATAGTCACAATGGCGTCCTCGATAATATTCGGTTAAAAAAGGGGGAGGAATGATGGTGGCTAGCGCCAATTCACCGAATTTGCCGAAAATCAGGGGAAGAAGCTACATTTTCACCTACTTCTAGTATAAGACTATTTCGTCTTATTTTTCATTGCTCGCATAGAGTAGAATAGCTTTCAGAAACACGATACAATCAGAGCACTAGTACAACAATACTTGGTGCAGCGTGCCTTCCCCGATCGGTATGGGTAAACCGACAAATATAATAATAAAATCTAAGTAGCAGTTCTATTCAGGAAATATAAACGACACATATATCTTTTTGATGAATTGTTATTGAGAACGACAGATTGGGATTCTAATTTGCATATCTCAGTTCTATTCTCCAATCTAAAGCAGCAACGAGTCACGTGTGCAGAACTGCCGGAGTTACGCAATCCGTCCAGATACTGTACCAGTTGTAATTCTCACGACGATACCTGTAACTCCTGATCAATTGAAGAATCAATCAATCTGATCCGATCTCGAGTTCAGATATGAATCAACTATAATCAGAAGTCAGGCTGCATTCCGGCTCCCTTGTCCTTCTAAAGTCCTAGGATTACAATTCTTCCCATCAATATCAATGCCTTACGTGTCACGACTTCACGATAATTTTTGACCTTCATTGAGGTGTTTTACAATAAGCAAACGGCCTTTCCATCTCACTTCTGCACTACGCACGAACATCAACTCATAGCTTTGTCTAGTGTCATCTCGGCCCTCCCCGCGAGGACGCCACTGAAGCTAGGGAGCTCGGCAAGATGAGATCCCAAATTCGGGCAATTATTACAGCCATCATATTGCTAGTAATTATCATAAGCTTTCTTTTACTCAACCTAACTAAGATCCCGAGTCATTTGCCATCGATTGAAAGCACGAAATCCAGTGGGAATGGGAATGAGAAAATAGAGCTAGATTATCTCCTTGATGAATTTGTGGAGAGCTCAATTCTATCATACAATGAATCTGTGGAATTGAACTCTAAGACTTGTCTGACAGAGGGTGTCAATTTTGATAGTGATGCAGCCAATAGCAATGCAGAGAGATGGCGAGATATATCCTCATCTCAGATCTCAGAGTGGCGCCAAAGCATAGTAGCACACCTACGTCAAAGCCACAGAGAAGAGCAGAAGAAAATAAAGTCAAAATTGGGGGTGAAGAGTGGAAGAGGAATAGTTATGGCAGCAGGAGACCACGAGGCTGCTTTTCGAGCACGAACAAATATCCGGTTGCTGAAATCGTACAATTGCACTCTACCGGTCGAAATATTCCACTTCTCAAACGAACTAACAGCCCCGGACAAGAGCTTGCTGGAAGACCTTTCTAATCTTGGGCGTTCAAAAAAACAGCAGGAAGAAAACAGCGGCATGAAGGTCACCGTCCGACTAGTTGAAGGATTGGAGAAAGGAAAGGAATGGAAAGCCTTCCATATTAAAGGGCCTGCCATCCAGCAATCCTCATTCAACGAAATCCTTTATCTAGATACAGACTCTTATCTACTCCAAAACCCAGAATATCTCTTTGAGGGGAAGCCATGGAAGGAAACGGGTCTTTTGCTGTGGCCCGACTTCACCAAATCACATCCCACCAATCCTCTATGGCGTCTTTTAGGACAAGAATGTCGCAGTGAATATGAAGGCGAATCCGGTCAGATCTTGATCTCGCGTACACTTCACCAAGATCTAATGTGGCTGGTTGTGTATTTTGCCGTTCATCACGAGGAATTCTATCACTTCATGGGCGGAGATAGGGATTCATTTCGAGCGGCTGCCCTGCTACTTGGGAAGAAGTGGGCCGGACCGGGGAGAGCAAATGCCGCTGCTGGTGTGGTGGTCGGAGATAACGATCAGGGAGGTGGCCATACAATGCTCCAGGCAGATTCTGAAGGGAAATGGCTATTTGTGCATGCCAACCTGATAAAATATGCGAGCTTTCGCCGTCCGCTTTGGTCTCGCATCCAGAGGATCACGGAAGACAGATATGCATCTGGAACTACGTATGGCGATATTAGTCCGCCGAATGATAAAATTGGAGATGGAGTGAAGTTGCATGTAGATTCCACACCGAGGATGGTTATGACGATGTCCACTTTTACGGAATCCAATGAAAATCTGGTTTCGGTGGAAAATTGGGATATGTACGAAGAACTGAAAGGGTTTGAGGAGAGGTGGTTTGCATTTGGTGGTGCACATTAAGTGTATTACAACGGAATGGCTATTTCAAGCTGGTGTGAACTAAGACTCTCTCTTCGTCAGGGAAAGCCTTTTCAGTTTTAGCAATACTTTAGCCTTAAATGTATTAGCAGCTATTAGAAAATCTAAAATGTTATAAGATATTAAATATCAACAGCTATTCTTGTAATATGAAAAAAAGAATTAATATCAAATTTTTTGGTTGCGAAAGAAAGGATGAATCTCTTAATACTTTTCTCTTCAACAAGCAGACCGTAATCTCTTCATTAATTGAACAACAACGGCCCATCTTTATCAATCAGCTGTACAACTAATATTACGCACCTTCTTAACACAACAAAATGTGTCGAACGCACTACTCAAATGCAACGCAATATGCTTCTCTGGAAGTGCCTGCTTGTTGCAGATATCATCATAGTATCATAAGATATAGGCTAGTCCAACTAGGCTCTAGAGGTGTACAAAAATTTGTACTTGATGATTGATTGATCGTTTTAATAATAAAATGTTGGATTTTGAAGGGCCACATGATCTCGGGCGAACGTCTGGACGGTGAATTGAGGGCATTCCCACTTAAAACGGGTGGTTTTCGTAGCTGGTTAGTAGGTAACAATTACAACTGCCAATGATTTAATCCATCTGTCTTTTCTGAGTTGGAGTGAATAATTGAAGTTCTTCCCACTTCATTTATTCTGAAAATAAGTTCCTTAATATACATAAAGATATTTTTATTTAGATTTATTTAAATATATATAAAATAATAATTATATATATTTATATACATAGATGTAAAAGTGTTATGTTGTTCTTTCAATTTATTTATCATAATTGTACATAATATTTTATCAATCTAGTCTAACCAATATCTCTCCACCACAAGCTCTAAACCATGGTGCAATGCCAAATAAACGTTTAAGTTCCCGATGAAGAAGCAAACACCTCAAACGCCAAGGCTAATCAAGTAAACTAGGCGGAGCCTCACTGGAGTCTTTGGTCTCATCACCATGTTGGATCTGCCGTCTGCTAGACGCAGCTTGCGTAAACCCATTCGCCTTAGCCATCATTTTTGGAAAGTAGTTCGCTGCTAACATTTCACTTCGGAATATTAGTACTTATAGAAATAAATGGGGAAGAAAGAAAGGGCATACGTGTAGAAACTGTGATCAGAACTATGGTCCTTAACCAAGTTATGGGCAAGTTCATGCGCAACAACAATCCACCAATAGGCCACGGCATCTATCTTTCCCTCAGCATTCCCTTTATCCATGTTGTTTTGATGGAGTTGGGCATAAAATCTGAAGTTACAGAAGATACTGCCTTTGGAATTGAAGGCGATGGTTCCACCTTTTTCATTGAAGAAGATATGGAGCGCTTTTCTGGGAAGAGAATACACGTCTGCGACATCATGGAGAAGAATTGCGAAGGTGTTGAGAGCATATACATTATCGACAAGGAAGTCAGAGGGTGAGGCGAGGCTCTGGTCGACGAAGATCCGGGTCCCGTTGGATGAATCGGCGAGGAAGGTTATATCGTGGGCTGAATTGGTATCGCAGTATGAGGCTTGCTCTTTGATGATATGTGTTGAAGGTGGTGAAAAGAGAGTTGAAGAGTCATGAGCTCGAGAGGATTTGATGGCATTCAGAAGGTTCTGCTGTACAGCATGCGGTGATGAAACCCTTTCAGTATCTTTATTCTTTGGTTTGGAGACACCGCCCTGCGATTCATCGTACGTAGGTGGATTGTCTTGTGCCGGCTCTGAAGGGCCGCTGTCACTGCTAAGAAAGTTCTGTAGTTGTCTTTGCGCTTCCCCGCCACCGTGTATGCCTAATCGGTTTCTGATACTTGACATGAAACCTCGTGGTCGCTCCTTTTGAACTGGTTCTGGTGAACTTCCGGAAGAATCAGACGCAAACGCTCCCGGCATTGCTGCTTTTGGGGATATACGATTTTCTTCACGTGTTGTTGTTAGCACGACTTGGTTTTCCTGCTCCCACTGCTCTTCTTGTTCTCTGAGTTGTTGCTGTTCGATCTGAAGCTGTTTCTTGCGCTCCTCCTCTGCAATCCTTTGCTCGGCTGCTTTAGCACGTAGAATTCGTTCCACGTTGTACCCTCGATTTTTTAATTGCAATAAGTTAAGAGTAAGTAAAGTTTCGAAGGTAATGTATGCTTGCTGTGTAGGCCGTTCCAGGAGTAGTTTGCAAATAGCTGAGCTGATCTGATAGGTATCGTATTCTGCTGTTACATATAAAGTCCATCCATTATGGCGTTCATGTCGACAGGCTGCTGTCTTCTTTTCTACGTGAGACATATTGCGCTGGGTACGAAGTGTTCTTCGAAGTGATATCGCTGCAACGATTTGTACGGTGAGATTCTTGTCCAACCACCGGTTATCATGCTTGATAATTTCGCGGGGGAACTCGTGAAGGAAAAGTTTCGATCGCTCTAAGAGATGGGTCCGAAGTGTGACTGTAGCTCCTTGCTTTTCAGCTAGTTTACCCACTTGGAGGTCTTCCTGTACGAGGCTTGAAAGCTCTGATGAGCCCAATGCTATGTAAAAGTCTTCGAGTTTATCTTCTTGTGGCGCACAGAGTAAGGACTTCTTAAAAAGTCTATAACTACTATAGTCATCAACCTATGCAAGTTAGCATGGACTATCATCAAATGGTTTCTATGTACTCACAACTACAATTTCAGATGGGAGAGCCAATTGATATTGCTTTATTGGTGCATCTTCCATTTCATCCATGTCTGAATCTTCTTCTGTAGGCTTCTGTTTATTTTCGTTTGAGGAAATTTCTACTGATGCCAAAAGAAATTTTGATTTCTGCATTTGTTTGAACAGTGCGTGGTCTCTTCTCAGTTGAGGAAGATCATCAGCAAGCTTCCCCAGCAAAGCTAAGTACTTTTCCGAACTTTGCATAATCCCCAAAATGCGAGCGGGTTCCTGGCATACTTGAGCCGCAAGCTCTAACTTGGTAGGCTCAGTTTTAGAGCCGCATTTCATAAGAAAAGCATTCGCATCGCTTCCGAAATCAACAAAATCGAACAAATCGTTGTATGTAGACGAACCACCTAAGTAACATTGCCGAGGTGTTACAAGCTTCAACTCGTGATCCCCACGTTTTTCATCAGTATATCCGCTTACAGAGTGCTTCCTCGAAGTTATTGGTACGATGCGAGCACCGCCAAGCTTCAAGACGCTAGTCTGGCTGATTTCCCCCAATCTACTTGCAAAGTAGTTAAACCGCACCACAGCATCGCGATAATTTTGTGGCGGATTATCAATTAGTCTCTTGATGCATTCTATGATGGGTGGGTCCATGGCAACACCGAATTTCTAACTATGTTAGCATTTACCTAGAATGTTTTATCCGGGATGCTTACATTGGCGTGAGGGAGAAGCTGTCGACTCAGTATACTAAATCCTAAAATAGCACAGCCTTCATTCGTAAAGCATTCGGTGGGAGAAGCTAAGCATTTCTCGTCGCTCTGTAATGGCAAGAATCGCGCTTGTGAGCTCGCGATATTGAAAGCCCCGTATCCATTAATGTGGTGATTCGCGATATAGTAAATCCTCGCCTTCTCTCTGAGTATGAGATCTTCGGAGGTCATTAGATCAATAAGCTCAGGAACTGTGGGAGCAAATCTGAGTCCGAGATGACTGAGAAATTGGCCCTCTTTATTGTTCGCACGATAACTGCCTGGCGGGCCTGGCCATTGAAGAATAGGAAACCCTAATTCCCTCAGATTGCTCTTTGGCTCGAAGAGCTCAGAAACGCGGAATAGTTTAGAAGTCCCTTTGGTGAACTCCATGTCTCTCGGACCAGCTTCAGCAGGACAAATCGGGTACTCCTTCAAGCGTTTCAAGTCATCTGATGGTATGTCATCTCTGACTGATGCTAGATACTTGATCAACTCAACATGGCGATTATTTGAGGAGTGTTCGCTCTGCTGGGCTTCGGTAGGAGACAGGAGGCGACTGAATATGGTTTCCAAGTCAACAGTCTTACGGACACCGATGGCAGCGAAAACTTTTTCTTTTACACCAGGGCATGAGACGACGGTTGGTAAGTCGTCAAAAAGTTTAACATTCTGAAAGAAAGACTCTCCGGGTTTCTTCATGCCAAGTTTGGTAGGTATGACAGTGATCGGTTGTAATAAAGATATCACAGTTGCTCTTGAACTTTGACTCAAGGGCTCCCAGGCCTTAGAAATTACCTGAAGTACAACCGCAGCGAATTGAGGGGAAGTGGTAAGATTCTGGGTAGGAGGCAAACTGGCCCTCGATTCAATCAAGAATCTTAACCAAGGCACAATTTCCAATGCTTCCCAACCTAGGGCTTGTAGTTCGTCGACTGGCATATGTCGAGTAAACTGAAATGGAATGGTGGTTGGTGGAGTTGGGACATCTGGGGAAATCTTGTTCACATTTAGGTAATTCTTGATACTTCCAAGGGCTACAATTCCACCATAGCCCTCACTCTCGCCGATGGTTGCAACAGCAACATCAAGCAGAGAGCGAATAGTGGGTCCATCGACGTCGCCTATTATGGCCTTATGACCAGCCCATTGTATAAATTGCAGCAGTTGGTCTTGGCTCAAAGCTTTCGCGGATAGCTCTTTTTTGATATCGCTGATAGTAATTTCCGATATAAGTCCAAAGTCTTTAAGCTTTTTGACGAAACCGCCATTAGCAAGAGCATCCGGTACTACAGGAATCCCTTCGACGAATCCGCTCAAATCTTCAGTGCCTAGACGAACATGAGTAGTTTGGAGGATACCACAAGTGCTGTAAATTTCAATGGATGGTTTCTTGTATGCTGTCCAAAATGCCTCCTCAATTATTTGAGAAACTTTTGTACTAGGAGTAGAGTCGCCAAATGTGAACGTATTGATAGTATGTAAAGCTTCAGGCATAAACTTGACGATTTCGTCTTTGGAGACTTTGTTTCCTCGGCCAGCCGCTTCTGTAGCTCGCATGACTTTGGCAGAAAGGTCGGCCATTTCACTGGCAAAAGCCAATCTTGCCATGATACCGGCTACTCTGAGCATTTCAATGTTCCACGTTCGCACCCATCTAGCGTTAAGATCAATGGATTCTCGCTCGACAGTTGGAATGACTGATGGGGCTGACAGATGCATTCCCCCTCCTGTGGTTTGATGAGTAGGAAATCCAATGAAAACCCGACCTCCTGGCTTTCGCACGGGAAGAACCGAAGCAAATATGTCAACAGCTTTCGCAACAGTTGTGTCTTTCATAGAGGCTGCTGTCTCGTCGTATGAAGATGTAAGAATAGCAAGCTCCGTTGTTTTGGGGGGTGGCTTCTTGGTAGCACGCTCAAGTTCTGATGCAAAAGACGCACTGATTGAGGTCACAATGACCGCAGTCGTTACTCGTAGGAAGATATTCGAAGTCGTTAAAGCGGTCAAATCCTCTAATACGACTTCCTGAATGGCCTTTTCGTCTCGCAATGCCTTGATTTTCAAGGTTGCGTGGCTCGTGGATGCAGTGAGTCTCGAAAAGAACGATTTTAAGGAAGGTGTCTCCGGATTGTTTCCCCCATACTCTGACTTGACAGATATGGAAGGTTTCCAACCCACAACATTCATAAACGTCGCATCCATTTGCACACTCGCTCGGTCAAGGCCTCGGATTTTCATCAGGCCTTCCTTCGTTTTGGTCTCGACATCTTTGGCAATTGGAATAGCGATGCTAGGGGCTGCCTTTTTCTGTAATGAAGTAATTTTCCAATCATCAACCCAGAGTTCAATATGTTGAAGAGCCACAAATGTCAAACTAGTTGCTAAGAATTGAGATATCGACAGGAGATTCGGCATGGGTGTGGTGTTATTTCGATAATCCAGAACAAAACTGGTATTAGGATTTCCTTTCTCGGCCGGAAGTTGCAGCTTTCTAGTAAATAGCGAATTACCCTTCCAGTAGAATGCCATAGCTTCATTGCCAGAAGAAACAAAGGGATCTTCACAGTCTGCAAACACACTGTAAAATCCAACACCGAAAGCTCCGATTTTTGTCTCGTCTGGATTCCCTTCAGCTATCCTCTTCAGCCTCGACCAGTCGTTGACCCCGAATGGCTGGCCATCATTTGTAACTACCAGTCTGTGCAAAGTATGGTGTAGAAGAACATGTTTTATGATATCTGATTTTTCGGTTGTATTCGATAAGGGAATGTGAGGGGACGGAAGGGACTCGAACTTGATGGTAACTTTTGTCGCCTGTGCGTCTGCAGCATTCTGTAGTAGTTCTCGCAGAGTCGTCCATTCTCCGGAGTATCGTGAAAGGACCTTATCGATGAGGGCACGAGTGTTCACAGTAACAGCCTCTTCATCATCTCCATCTTTCAAAGCAGCTGCTCGGAGCTGCGTGAAATCCATCGTACTTTGAATTGCACGCCTTGGAGCGCGGCCTCGTCCTCAACTCTACCCAACGTAGGATATCACCGTCTCATATTAGGGATGTCGAGGAAGTTATAGGAGTGCCCGATATATTATCGTCGTTGCTCTAGAGAATTTAGGAAGGCGATGTACGCAGGAGGCTGAGGAAGGCTGTGGACTGAAACACTAAATATTAAGTAATAATGCGATGAACCACCAGGGAAAATCTGTGACAGGCAGCCTCCTGAGCCTGCAGAAAGAGAATGAAACGCGAATTATGCATATAAAAATATGGGGAATGTTTTACGGAATCAACGAAACAGAAGGGTGGTGCGTCATGGATATGATATGGTTCGTTCTGGTGGTTCAACTGATAGATTACGGTAATCGAAAGACACCCAGACCGAAATATGCGATGGCTTCAATCTACCGTCGACTTGGCTGGCATGCGGGCCTCATTGTCAGGGCGTTTGTCTATTGGCCAGGTACCTATATGCGTGACAGCTCCTAATGACAACCTACAGTTAAGGTCGTATGCCTTGATGTCGAGTTTGGCCCATTTCTATGGTAATTTAAGCAGCGGAGGCATAGAACAGAAATCGGTTCTTAGTCTAGTTCTTTGTAGGGCTGAAACTCTCGATCCCGTAAAAAGAAAGGATACCGAAACTCCAACGCTAAATTCCCACAATAATCTCGAGAGTAATCCATCATCATCTTCTCTCCGAATCCCTGTCTCTCCTATCCCTATGATGCCATGATGGTGGAGATCGACTTCTGCGAGAAGACCAACGATCAGAGCCCCTTCGAAGTTCTCTATCTCGACCATCTCTTCTTGACCTGGGCCTCTCCGCGCTCCGAGGCCTATGCCTTCGTTCCTGTCTGTCAGGACTGCGGCTCCGATCATTTCTCCTACCATCATCATCTCTATGTCTATGCTTATGGCGGTCCCCACTTCTCGACCTATGCCTATAGTTCCTGTGTCTGCTCTCCCTACTGCGATTTCTATCCTTCCTCTCTTCGCCTTTCCTGCCTTGTCTGTCCCGCAACCCCTCACTAGCTCTCCCCGTCAGTCCTCCTTTCTCCGACTCTCTCGCACTTTCAATCTTCACATCTGCATCCATCTTCCCCACGAAGTCACCGAATCCCCTCCCCTTCCCCACCTCTTCGATCTCGTCATCGCCCACCTCAGTCTCCTTTATAACCCTCCTGATCTCCCCGACCGTAAGTCCATTCGCGCCCGTTCCCTGACCACCTCCCCTTGGAGCAACCGGCAACCCCAATGCCTTCGCAAGAGCATCTTCTTCAGCTTCTTTTATGCGCCTAATTTCCTCTTTCCGCTCCCTCGCCTTTTTATCCTCTGCAGTCTCGCCATCAATCGCGCCTTTGTCGTCGCCTTTGGCGTACCAAGTCAAATCTCTGCCTTTTTGCCATCGTCCAACTGGTGCCATTACTGAGTGCCCGAGGTAATTTTCGCGATGCTAAGTAATCCGTGAGCCTTGTGTTGAACACTCTTTCCAGGAAAGGAACATACTTGTGATGTGGAGACTTCATCCCAGCTGAAATTGACACCGCCTCTGGAGCCTGACTTGCGGATCGAAGAAAGCAGATCCATACTGGAAATAGGGCATGAAACTTGCTGGCCGTGTTAGAGGAGTTGTGTAGCACAAGTCGTACTGTTTTGGATGGATGTTGAATTAATATTTTGGGAAGCGGCGCGGCTCTCCAATAAGCGGCCGAAGTTGGCCAATGCGCACCAGTTGTTCGCGATCTCCGTAGCTTTCTTATTGTGCTCCAATAGCGTGAAACAAAACAATAATACTCTATATATATTCGTAAAGCAGTTATACCGCTTAGTCATCGCATTAACCCTCCACCAGTTCTTTGGTACTCTAACGAGTCTTTGCAAAGTACAGTAACGTATTGTTTTCACATTTTCATTCTTACATTGGCAACGCGCAAAAGGGTTTCCATATTCTCCCTTTATATTAAGTGGTATCTTGACCTTGGAGCAAAGCTCAAAGAAAGCTACATTTTAGCCCAGCTCCGAAACGTCACAGGGTCGAGCCATCCATCTTGCGAGCCTTCCAGATGACAACTCGGGTGGTTTTTGAGCATTTCTCGGGTGCACTGTGAAAGCTCTAGCAGTCTGTTTTAGGTAGTCAAAGCACTTGGTGCCATCAACCCAGATATGTGCCCGGAAATGATAATAAATCTCTCTTATCAGCTCGTTCGGGTCCATCGCCGCATCATTGATGAATTTTGCTTGATCCTCTTCATCAAGATAGGGGAAGTGCGTTGACACAATTAATTCCTTCTCTATTTTCCTGGCTTCAAGAAAACGCGACCAAGTATGCATACTTAGCAAACGGTTCGTTTCCTGTCTTTTATAAGCTCTATATATGGACTTAATAACAACGTGACTGAAATCTTCTGGAGAATCCACACTTCCTTCCATCCTGGTTCTTGCGCACTGCAATAAATTAGTCTTTGTAAAAAGAAAATACAAGGGTAGAGAAAATGAAATGTATAGTAGAAGGCGCAACATAGCAAAACCAGGGAGCTAATAAAAAGGGTGGAATACGTCTAGCATTGTATTCCCCGCTCCTTCATTGTACAAGATGACAGTCACCTTCTGGAGAGATTTCGCCCGTGACCATTTTTCAATTAGATTAATAGAGGCGCTGTCTTCATTATGATTGCTGTTTATTGACGTAGTGAGATCATAATGCATCGCAAGAGTTTTCACGCCATCAATGCGTTTTGCCGCATCCAACCTATAGGATTCTCTCGGGTAGAGAACGAGCGTGTTATTACGCCAGAACATGTCTTTGCATTCGGCGTTGACGATTGTACACGTCCGAAAAATGGCCAAAGATATTGTGCGAGAGCCTAGAGATGACTCGATAGGCATTCTGTATCGTGGGTCCCAGGGTAGTATATGAGCTGTGTTTGGATAGGAAGTCATGGGCGCCGGTGAGGCAGGTGACCTCGTGGATGAAATAGCAACTAAGCGTTGAGTACGAAAAGCATCATCGAGAATGATACAGTGAGAAGGTGACACGAGGACGAAGCAGTATATCATGTCGCGAATCTCCCGTGGGAGATCTAAGAAGGACAAACCCATGGAGCTGTGGATCATGTCTTGATTGATGTGATGAAGATAGCTTTGCTGACAGATTTTGCAGTTCGATTCAGACTTTGAGAATGATGTGTTGTGTTGAGTCGAGAATTATTGAGGGCGTGGTGTAAGAAGCCAACACAACAGACTCTAAATGAACAATTCTCTCTCTTACTTAATTAATCATTCGATTAAGCTTCACGGTGCTTGTCTTATTACTGTTTGAAAAGCCAAAATCAAAAGCGGCCCAAAAGAGCTATAGATAGATAGGTACGACAAGGGCATTACGTAATTGCTAGCAGCCTCGTTAATCTGATACCTCTGAATCGACGCATCAATATAAAGTCCCATTCATTCCGCGTCGTACTCGTAACAACTCACAGGCTCTTCAGATTCAGATTGGTCGTGTCACCCATGGCCTCTCAAGATCCCCCGCTCGACGAAATCCAATGGAGATCCCCTCAACAGATCATGGCAATCGGCGCCATTCATTCTAATACTATCCTTTTCTACTTCCACGCCTCACCCTTCTTCGATCAAACCTCCAACAATGCAATTCTATATTCCCAGGCTCTTTATAATCAAGCTACGATGTCTCACGTTATCGCGACGCGCGAAGCTTTCGAAGCGAGGCTGAAGACTATGTCAGGATTGGAATTCATGGTTGCGCAAGAACCAGCCGAGATGGCTCCTGGTACGGGGACAGGTGTATGGGTGATCAGAAAGCAAACGAGAAGGAAGAGACCGGGAGAGGAAGATGAAGTTGTCATTCATTCTACATATTTTGTCGTTGGGGATAATATTTATATGGCACCTACTCTCGCAGATGTGCTTGGTAGTCGATTGGTATGTGTATATTTCATTCGGGAAAGATAATCACTAATTGCCTTCAGCTCACTTCTCTCAATTCCCTCAATAAATTCATGTCAACAGCTATTGCCCTCCCTGACTTTTCTCCCGCATTGGGGCACTACTACCAACCCCCCGCTTCCTCAACTCGCCATAAATCCAACGAATCCATTCTAGGGCAGGCCAGCAAAGAAAGCACGCCTCTCCCCGATGCACTCCAAGCACCCAAGAAACCCACCCAAACATCTACAAATTCAACTGAATATCTCGACAACAAACTCTTCGAAGAAACTCTGAACATCTCATTCAAATATGAAGATCAATACATGGATGAGAATCCGATCACTGGCCAACCCGGTGAATTCCACCTCTCTACAACGGGCCGAAAAGAGAAACTTGTGGTCCAAGCACCTAGTAAAGGTCCTGTTTCGGCTGCTAATAATCCTACAAATGCGAATAAGCCTACATTCACACCAACCCCTCCGTTGAAAACGGATATACCTCCTGCGAGGAAAGGGAGTAAATCTGAGAAGAGTCCCAGGACACCGGGACTGCCAAAACCGAAACGAAGAAAAAGTAAGACGACTTCTGGTGGGATCAGTCCAACTACATAAATGGTGACTAAAATGAAGGCGTTTTTGGACTGGAATTTGATATTGGCCATTATGGAATACCCGGGGTAAGCATGGTTACCGGCGCATTTGAGATTATGTCTAGGAGATGTGTCGATTAAGGCCAGCCAAAAACTAGTTATCAGTTTCCTCCTTTCCCTCCTCATTAGGCTCCAGCTCTCCAATCCCAGAGTCAACTGTGTGTATTTTGAGGTTTTTCCATATCTTCTACAATCTCCTTGTCCTTATTTGGACCATCCCATATCCAGCATTGAACCTGTTCGTTCCTGTCTTGTTCCTCCCAGTAGCTTTATTGTCAAAAGCCTTAACGGTAGTACTCGATCTCTGAAATTATCTTGTGTAGCAAGTTAATCTAACATCGACATAGAGTATTATGTTTTTTGACTAATACAAGTCATGTCGTTACGCTATAGCCATGGAAAAGAAAAGGACGTGTATTGCAGGGATCCTTGCCGCCCCGATCGCGCTATCATACCAACAGCAGGCCCACAAGGCACAGACAACTCAACCACTCAGCCTCATCAATATTAGCTTCATTCTTAATCCAGAGTGATATTTATCTCTCATAGCAAACATCCATGACACCCTTCTACAAACATGTGCTTTGGATACAGCGTGGGCGTCTTCCTTATCGCCGGCCAGCTCATCTACCAACTATACAGAGCATTCAATGACCAAAGATACTACATCCCGTTGCCAATGTCGAGGGCGCTTTTAAAAGGCTTGAATCCCTCTTCAAAAGATAGAAACGTTTGGGAAGCCACGTCTGGCTTCGATGCAAACTTGACTGGTAGTCGTGTCAAGTGTGGGAATTAATCAATTAATTCGCAGTCTGTCGGTTGCCCCGAATGGTAAACTAGAGTCTAAAGTTGGACGAGTGAGACCTGAACTCTATCAAATCCTCGTCATAGCTCAGAATATATTGGTGCGAGATACCGCAGATAGCATTCAATGGGTCATAGAGGTGCATGAATTAGACAGCGCAGAGAATTTAGAAGCGGTTTAGCTCGAGCTGCAGTTAGAAGGAATAACTACCGAGTTCATCTGACAGAATAAAGGAGGGATCCGAGAGCCCCCTTAGCGAAGCCCTCATAGAAACATAGTAATGCTCATAGGATGCTATGAAGGTTGTCGATTCAGTGTCACCGTCCTACCAACGACGGGTCACTCATTCTTCAGGAATTTCCCTCTTTATAAATCCTACGAAGTTCCCAGAGGTAAGAACATGGAGAATTCAGGAGGGAAGGACAGAGGAAGGCGTCACTCCAAATCTGTTTAACTACTTATTCGGAATCAAAGATATAGCGGAACTGGTACGTGCGTAGCTCTTAGTTATATGTTATATAGGAATTATCGTTCGTCGAAAGTCCACCAAGTAAGTACAATAGCCGGAGTCGATTGAAGAGGCTTTAGCCACGCTTTAATAGCTCTAAAAGGGTTCCTTTTCTTGACCAATATGCCTTGGCTTATTAGAGTTCAAGCGGTTATTCTGGAGCGTATTCGCTGTTCTTTATTTTACCCCTCTCATAGAATGAAAGCTTCTTTCCTCCACGGGGCCAAAAAATGAAATAATTTCAAAATATCTCGTTGTGATTTATAAGAACGCAATCTAATTGATACATATTTATGCCCCACTAGTAGTTCCTTCGGATAATACTTACACTGGTAGTGCTACTGTGTCGACTAACTGTAGTTGGAGCTTTCTGAATAGCTGGTCTGTGGGTGCTCTCCGTGCGGACGGAGACAACTGAAGGCGGGGGCCCAGCAGTTGTGTTTCGTACCCACTCTGATGTTTTCGACGGTTGTTGTGACCCACCAAATTGTGATCCACCACCATTATATGATGACCTACCATCGTCTAGTAATCTCCGTTGATTATATTCTAAAGCCTCCCTCGGGCGGGTAGGTTCTATGGTTATAATGTCGGCGTCCGCTACAAAATGACCACGAACTTCATGTTGGGATCGGCCGGACTAATCTCTAATATCAGTCCAAACAATTTGGGCACAAAATAATAAAAGAGTTGTAAATAAAACTGCAATACTCACAGGTCCTATTGACATATCAAACGTTGGTCTCTCTCCGCTTATAACTTGCTAATCATGGTATTAGTGTTCAGCTCTCTTATCATATGTAATAATTGCGACTTACAATAACGTCCCTTGGCCGAGTATCTACACGCATGCCAGTATCCCCTCCAGCGCCATGTTGCAATGACAAATTTTGAAACATGTCTAAGTTCATCTAGCTTGAGTTAGTTGAAGAGCCCCTAGCTTTTGTGTCATTCCATTACTCACGTTTCCACCACCTGCTGTCATACCTGATTGTCTCGACACCACTGAGCCGTTGCCCATTTCCTTCCTCACATTAGCTTTTATCTAACGTGGATAGGACATTTTATGTGGTACTTACAGATTTTCCGCTATTGTAGTACCCTCGAGGAACTATACCAGTCTGGGACTGTTGATATGTCAGTAAAATGATTATCTGATAGAGTTATCTGGTGATACTGACCCCAGCTCGCGCCATGTTCCCAAAGTTAGCGGCACTGCCTGTTGACACATGCGAAACAGCCTGCAGACTTCAGTTAGATTATAATCTCATGATAAATATCCACTTACAGATGAGGCCCTAGAAGGGACAGGTCTCGACGACGTTAGTGCTACCGGGAGGTTGTCCCTAAAGTTAGAAGCGCTACGAACGGTCTGCTGTGATACAGATGAAGCAGCGGCAGACTTCAAGTCATCGAACTTGTCCTAGAGACTTTCGTTAGTTTACACCAAATTTATATAGATCAACTTACACCATCATAGGAAGAATTTTGGGTATGAAATGCACTCCTTGCCGGGGGAGGGTCATGGGGTTCTCTTGTTCTCGACCGCTACAGGCTTCCGTTAATTTACTGCAAATTTATATATGTCTACTTACTTTGTTGTAGGAGTCCTCATGGGTAGATAATGCTTCCTCTGTTAGAGGCTGGAGAGTCGACCTCTAGAGACTTCCGTTAGTTTACAATAAATTTCATATATGTCTGCAGTCTACTTACACCATCGTAATGAGACCGACTGGAGTATGATGCGCTCTTTGATGGACGAGGGCCGGAATTTTGATACGAGTCTGTCGGCCTTGATGATTGTCGTGGATATGATGAGGGAGCCCGCTGTATCGTAGTCCCTGTAACGCCGCTGAATTCGCTGTTGGCAATCAATATGGGTCAAGCAAAAGGGGATTTCAACTAGATCAACCAACCTTCCAAGGTCATCCCTTCCTAGATTACTAGTTCACCGGATTAGAGAGAAAATTTTATAATTCATTTATTTGATCATGCTTACGCTTCGAGTTTGTCAATTTTTTTATTATAGTATGCAACGTCGCTTCCATTTTTGGCTGAGTTTAGTTTTCTTTTGTATGCTTCTAGGGCTTGTTCCATCTCTAGTCTAGGGGTAGGCATCCTTAGATAGTGGCGAAAATGTGGGAAGGATGAGTGATGAGTGGGTTTATAGTTAATAGGCTTTTATATGTGAGTTTATGTAAGTTATATAGATTTTCTCGACAAAGTTAAATCTAGCTGTGGATCGGCCTGATGATATAGGTGCAGTATACCACCACCATAATGGTATTTCCAGCAGAATTAATGTTTGCTCTGAGTCATGAAAGTCCTACACTATTTCCGGTGCGGTGTGTAGCCAGTACACCCTCAGCTATGTTACGAGCTGCTACACAGACCAAATGTCTCAAGTATGGCGGCGAAGCCGCTGGCCATTATCCCATTAATCGAGACCAATTCAAGATGACCCCAAAGCCAGGCGAATGATACGTTCCTATAACCAAATCAAATAGCTAGTTGTTCGGCATCTTTTAAAGAGATTTCTTCAAGAGAATTATATCCCCCCAAATTTTTGGTGGAGGGGTTTGAAACATGGACAAGCTTGCTTGGTATTTGCAAACCTTTGTAGTAGTCGTAGTGCAAATAGCCTCTGTTACTAACAAGCTTCCAAATAGAAGTAGGAAAAAGGGCCCGGGGTTAGGGCCCACCAACCTGCCATGCAGACAGTATGGTCACTAGGCTAGGTTGATTTCGAGACCGGTTGATTTCTTAATATAGTTAGATCAAGAGGTCCTGAGCCCTGGTCTCTATAGTATCAATAACTTCGGTTATGTAAGAAAGACTACGTAAGCATAATGGTATAAAAATATACTTAGAGCTCTTTAAATGTAATTAGATCTAAAAACACTTCTGGAAATTAAACTATATTATATATATATATTTATTTAATATAGCCAAACAATACAAAAGAGAGAAAAACGCACTATAAATAGAAACAATCTAGCGTTACAGCCTATAAACGAGATACGCGTACTCATACTCGTATCGTATATGGAATTTTGCAAGTAGGACACTCCAACTATGACTAATTTCTGGATATTTGTTGGTGATACTTTGATAAAAAGCATTGACCGGATCCCTGTTTTCGATTTACCAACTTCACCCCCAATCTCCCCCTTAGAGTAGGAGTTGACTAATCTTACAGAGAAATAAGATACGATCGTACCCCCCCCTTCTCTTTGCTTTAAATCGCAGCTACATACGGAGATTGGGTCCATAAATGTGGAGAATATAGGACACAAGACTCGTAAAGCCTATAGATGTCCTGTAAGTCGCTGTTATGGAGATTTAGTAATTAGTGCCTGTAGATTACAGCGCTCAAACCCAAGATTTATAGGCTGTATTTTCCATAATTATGATCGCAACCCCAATGGAAAACTTATTGGTTTCAACTACGCTAAATTTTAGACCTTCGACCGACCCTTTCTCAATATGATCTTAGCGCATTTGCAATGTTACTCCTTTCTTCGCTCTCAAGCTTTGATACAACCCCTGAGTTTCAACATTAAAAATGAATTGTACTTGCAAATCACGCACCACAACCCAAGAACCATAACATTAAAACGTAGTTATTTAGATATCACTAACTATAGGGTATCGAAACATTTACCCCCCAAAATCCATCCTAAGCGCAATACTCGGCTCTTTATCCTCATCACTCTCACCCACGTCCTTTCCCTTCTTCAACGTCCCTTCTTTCTTCCCCTTCAAGGTAACGATTTCTAGAAAACTCCTTTGTTCTATCGTTAATTTCGCGACTACGCCCCTAAATGCAACCTGATCATTTCCGGCCAATTCCAATAACCTAGCACTCGTCTCTTTATAAACTCCTTCTCCTTCGCTATGAGCGCGTTTGAGTAATGTGGGTACGATAACAGACATTGCGATTGATTTTCGAGAGGAGGGAAGAGTGATGATGAATGAGGTCAGGGAATGGGAGATGAGAGAGCGTGCAGATTCGGGGTCTTCGGGTGTGGTGTTGGTGGTGAATGTTAGGAGCTGAGGGAGGAGATAGTGGGCTATGCTTTGGTCGGCGGGCGTTTTGGAGGTTTGGTTTAGGAGTGTGCGGATGCAGTTTGCTGCTACTTTGGCGGTCTGGAGGATATTAGTTTACATTTGAAGAGGGAAGAGAATATATACCATGCGGTCACTCAAGCAATCGATAGTTTCATCGAGGAAACGAATGACAAGTGGTTCGTTGGCAGATATATGATTTTTGCCGCTGGTCAGGAGGATTGTACTTGCAAGGAGGGAGTTCTTGACGCAGGAGAGAGAAGCTTCAGTTTCTCGCTTTTGAGCATTAAGATATATTGATAAGAATCGCTTTAGACATCCTTGAATCTGATGAGTAGTCACATCGCTTTCCTCTCTTCTAGACGTCCGCGAAGTCGAAATGCTGGTGATAAATCGCTTGAGTGTAGGAAGTGACTGGGGGATTACAACAGCTTGGCAGCTCGCCGTACCAAGGATGGTCGCAAAAATGTGGAAAATGCATGCGTGGAGATCGGTTTTGATAATCGAGGGAAATACTTCGGCTGCGTCAACTAATGCGTTTAGAGATACTCGCACCAAAGAGATAGCTTCTTCTGTCAGCTGATGGCGTGCAGGTTGTTTAGCCTCGGTCAGATTGGGCAAAATGCCAGCAAGCACCAAGACAATTATTCTAGTTAACTCAAACAACTGTTCAATATCATCGGATAAATCGCCATCATCTGTGGATTGACCTCTTATAGCAGATGGATGAGATATACAAAGACCACGAGCGATTTGGACAATGACACCTTGAACATCCAGGCCTTCAGTGAGAACCAAGCGATCAAGTAAATCCATGGTCTCTGAAAAGATTGCTTCACGGTAGATAGCATGACCAGACACACTGGGATGTAGAATTTTCTTTAGAGCCTGTAAAATCTCTAAGGTCTGTCCCTTGGAAGAGAGCCCATCACTCCCAGGCCGTGCCACGAGAGCTTCAAAGGCAATTCCAAACAATACAAAAAAGAATGCCACGGGTTCATCTCGATAATTGATGTCATTTCCTTTGAGATGCCCATTAGTTGCTGGACTATCAGCTGCCTTGCCATCGAGCGCATCGAAAACAAATTCACTGTCTTGCTCAATGAGACTAGCGATCGCATCGACAAGTTTCAGCCAAGAATCCTGATAGAATCTTAATAGCGTTTCCCGATTTAGAGCCGAATAGATACTATCTAAACTACCCGAGAGAGATGGTGGACCTAAACTCATCGAGATGTCTGGCTCGAATCTGAGGCGAGCAAATTCTCGTAAGGAAGCTAGCCATAGAGGAGTCAGGGTGCCAATATACGGTTTCAGAACATCGATGAGATATTTTTGTTCCGTGCTCGCAACCTGAAGCTCAGCCCAGGCAGAAAACACAGCCATCTTGACCATGACCTGAGCATTGGAACTCAATCCTTTCAAATCTCCAATAGCAGCAATTTCTGAATCGTTTGAGAAATTCTCCAACGCCGTAACAAGTGTCTTGAGGATTCGGCCCATACGGTCAACATCCTTCACAATCCCTGTAGCGATGAAAGCCGCGCAGACATTAACAGCCTCAGATGCTAACTCTGGAGAAGAATCAGCAGCGAAGGCCGGGGTGAGAGCCGAGCTAATTTGTGCTTGATATTGCTCGAGGAGTGGAGCTTCGGCGAAATCAGGATCTGGTGTTTTGCCAAACATATTTAGCACAGAATCGATAATTTTCAAACCCCACACTCGAAGTTCAACGACATTAGAAGTCGACGCTGAAAAGGCCATTCTTATAACATCCGCAATCCCTTTTTGCAATGCCAACTTGGCAACTGAGGCCCTATCTAAGAGTGCATCCTTTCCGATAAAAATAAAAATCTCGCTCAAGCAACTCATGGCAAAGGTACGGACCTGCCATCGTAATGGTTCTTGGCCTGAATTTGGTGTTGCATTTCCATCTCTAGCCGTCCCAGAAGCCGCAGCAGCAAAACCTGCTACTTCTTCATCCTGCAGATCTGGCATGCCTGTTGTTTTCACCATAGTAACCGGGGTTTCCTCGGATTTTGGTCTCGTCATGGTCAAGACAGTCTGGCATCTTTGTAGCCATCGTGATGTTTCTGAAAGACACGATTGCTGTAGCCAGTTGCGGATCACATTTCTAATACCTTCATGGCTCGGATTAGAATCTAAAGCTAGCCACAATTGATCTTCAAATCCTTCGTCAGCCGCCTTCACCACATCCTCCGAATTGCTTTTCATCAAATTGTAAAGACCATCAATGGCGATATCTCTCAACTCAGAATGTTCAGAACTGAGATCCTTTTGTAATAGAACAACGTAATCTGCGAAGACTATTTGTCCTGGTGCATAAAGTGCCAGATGCTCTAGGCATAGTAAGCTGGCGCCTAATACCAATGTGCTCTTTTCCTCTTGAAACCGCCCTACAAGAGTGAAGATCAGTTCTCGGGCTTTGGTTAAGTCCTGGAGGTCAGGTCCTAAGACATTAATAAGTGAGTCTACACATCGGGTAAAAACGGCAGTCGTAGATAGCTCTAATTCTAAATTGGAGCTGATGAGTGATGAAATCTCCTCGTTGTGTGTATCGGCCACGTATAATTGACCGATCATGACAAGCGTACTGGACACATACCCGGAGAAGGTCAGGCCAGCTGAATCTGCAACACGAGCTAATGCTTCTAGAGCCCAGAAATGTACTGTAGGATGTGGATCATTACACAAAGACATTAGGATCCCGAAAATAGCCTTAAGATGAAAGCCAGCCGCCATACCACCAACTTGGGAATGTATACAAGCTAAAGCCATCGCGCAACCAGCTCTAGCACTTGGTTCCCGATTCCCAACAATGGTGTCCACGAGGTATTTAATTTCTTGATTTGTATATGTATTCCCAGCACTGTTACATAACCTAGCTAGAGCCTCATATCCGATACTCCGAATGTACTGATCTTGATGAATGACGAAGGTTCGTATTATTTCTTGGATGAGTTTTTGCACAGCTGGATTGGTGAGATCCCCAACTGGAGATTGAGTCTCTTTTACTGCGACTTTCAGGGTCGAGAGCATGGCTATGGCCACATTGATATTCATCGCTGCCTTCCGTCCTGGATCTCGTTGTAACAAGCCTGCCGAAAGAAATGTGGCAATCTGCTCTAATATACTCTCTTGGATTTTCGCAGGAGTGAGAGGAAAAGCGATTGCAAAGAGCTGGATAGCAATGTTTACGACTTCAGTCGCAGGTGGATCCGGGATAGAAACCAGATTCCCAGGGTCGCTTACAAAGAGACAGAGGGAATCATGCTCTAAAGAGTAGCAAATGGGGGAGAGTAAGACGTCCGAAATAGCATTGTCAGGCCCACCTTGGCGCATCCAGTCATCTTGAGGATTGTGGAGATGTTGTCCAGCAAGGCTCTGAACCTTGAAACCTCGGACTAAGCCCGTCACGCCAAAGCCGCAATTATCACCAACATCCCAAATACTTTCAAATGTACCTGCGGAACTCGCAATTGATGTGCTCAGTGAGCTAGGAGTATAGTTCTCTGGATCTGAGAAAAATGAGACAGCGAGGGTGAGAAGATTTGACTGCAATAAGGCTTCGCTACCACCTACTGGACTGAGATTAACGAGCTTGGTGTAGCATTGAAGGACACGTCGTTGGACCATTAGATCAAGGTCGTGCAATTGGAGAGATGGAGTAAGACGCTGAGATATATCTTCCATTGTCTTTTTAGATGGAAGACCCTTGAGGAAGGCGGTTGTATTCTGAAGCATAGCAGCAATGCGTTTTGATACGTCGACAGTCAATAGGCGACTGTTGAAATGGAGGAACGATAAAATTGAGCCAAGGGCACATTCTCTCACATGTGTAAGAAAAGACGACTCCAAGTAGCTACGTTGTGATGTGTTGTCTTTAGCAAGAGGTTTGGGAAGGGCGTTTTTCCATAGGAGTAGGAGTTGTGAGAGATGTATCTTTACAAAATTCGGCCCCAATGACATTAGACCACCTATTAAAGTCCATGCCACCTGAATCTGCGTCCCTGATATCCGCAACTCGGATTTACTACTTGATTTTAATAAGCCAGTAGCCAATGACAGAACCCGACTGTTCACGTCGACTGAGCCATAAAGGGGCTGCATATTCGCCGTACTGATCATCGCCGATAGACCATTTGCATACCCAATACACCGACGAGGGGAATTTCGACCTGAGTTAAGCTGATTCAGCTCTCGACTGACGCTGTTCATACAAATCGTGAGACATGGCAAAAGTTGCTGCGGACAAGCAAGAGCGAATGTTCGTAGGCAGTACGAAGTGTAGATTTGCACTGTATAATTAGGGTGCTGAAGCACCTGTAATAGCCCATCTCGACAAGCCTCTGTGAACCCACTCACAGCTGATCCCAAAATTTGGATCAGAGAAGCTAATGCACTTAATGTTGCGATAAGTGTGTGCTTCGATGGTTCCGCTCGCTCTTTGAGAACTTGCGGGTAGTTCTTGAGAATATCGTTTATGAGTGATTTAGCAGCAGCTATCTGGCCTTCTTCCCCAAGGATGGAACTTACAACATCCTCTAATATGATTTGGACGAATCGTCGGGTGCTCAACAATCGATATCTATTGTTTGTAATGTTTGCATGACTTAACAAATCAATAGTAAGATGATCTACAATTCTCATGTACATCGTCTCAATAGTATTTTCACTAAGGCACTTGAAGATCCGTGAATAGCATACAGCTATCCCAGCTCGTGCCTTGTTACTGGTAGAAGTCTTGACATAGAACGATGATAACTGCCTGAGCATATCGGATAACGTGAATAGAAGAACATGGCTCCTCCTTGGACCTGGACTCTCGGATCTTGGCATATCTTCACCCTCTCCAGGTGCCATAGACTGACGCTTGGTGTTTGTCCTCTTCGGCTTCTTGATCTTAGGGATTCCATTTTCCTGTATTATGTCTTCCGAGTGACACTTCACTAAAGCTTCCGCAAGACATTCACCCGCCGCTTGTCGTACAAGTGGACTCGACGAATCGATAGTTTTCCATATAGTAGATTTAAGATTATCAAAGTCGCTCAAATTATCGAAATACGGTGTGTACTTTGCAAGCATTTTCAGGCATTGACATGCTGCAACTTGAACAAGCGCGGACTTTTCACTCGAAGCATGACTTCTTGTATTTTTCCAAATATCTTTTGCCAGGGTGTCGTCCATGCTACCACCGATAATCTTCACAATCTTTGCCTGAGCATTAAATATTGCAGCCCTTAACCCAGCATTATTGTAAGCGTGTTTCTGCAGTTTGAGTAGTGCGGAACATGCCAGAGGATGTAGACCAGTCACACTATCCCCAGCTGCTGCAAAGACATCTCCCAAGCAATATGTAGCTGCATGTTTCCCCCTTAAATCATTATCGGATTTGGCCTTCCCATTTATGATGTTAACCAAATCATTAACCGTCTCAAACAGCAATTTCCTATCTCCTTTTCCAAATATATGGGCAAAGCATCGACCTAAATTTTTTCGAATCACTCGGGTTGGTGGAGGGGCGGATAGGTTGAGAATTTGTAGGAGTTCTCTCTTGAGATATAATTGCTGTGCCGTGCAGTCATCCGATGCCAAACTCTCAACATGTTTCGTAAGAGTAGAGATAAAGGTTAGGAGATAGAGGTCTTGTTGTTCTGAGGGTAGGGCTTGAAGCTTCTTGATGTCGAGCTCCGGATTTGGGGAAGGCTCTGCTCGAGTTGGGGCGTCGTTTGAGCCATTTGTCAGGTATGATGGATCCGTGGAGGACATTGACAGGTCGCGGAGAGGAATGGAACGAGGTCGTATGATCTTATTGTCCTGATGATGGGATATTTGGAATTGCTGTTGTTCACCCTTTACAATACGATCGTTAAATCTGGACCAATCACGAGCCAAACTAGCCTTTGGAGCTTATTTCTGCTTTCTGTTTCACAAATATGTCTAGTCCAACTTGACACGCAAGGGACAAATGGCAGCATTATCCAGAGGACTTCGAGCATTCAGTCACCAGAGAAACTATATATTTTCACGATGTCTCCAGTTCTCTACAACATCAGTCTCACAGTCAGGACACAATCGATGGTCAAAAATCAAACATGATAAAGGGGCCGCAGACGCGAAGAAGAATCTACAGCGCTCAATATTTTCCCATGAGATTGCATTAATGTCGAAATGCATGTTATCATCAAACTATCTAAGACAAAAGATATTCTAATATTATCTTAGTGCATGGAGGAGACCCAGTCATAAATCCCAGATTGGCTACGATTCTAGCTTCAGCGAAGAAAGGTATATAATGGGGTATAAACTCTTCTAAAAATGGCCTATATATATAGGAGCTTACACGTCGCAGCTGGATTCCCCAAAGCTTCTATGGAAGCAGCAATTGCTCGAGGCCAGGGGCGATCAATATCTGGAGCAGCCCTTGAAAACGTAACGCTTGAAGTAATTGTTCCTCCCTCCGTAGCTATGATCGTCGATGCCGAAACCGACAACAGGAATCGTACATTAGCAGACCTACGAGCGATAGTGAAAAGGCACGGCGGATCCGTAACTCCGACTACCTACCTATTCCAGAAAAAGGGACGGATATCATTCGAGAAAGACGATAGGAATCTAGGTGTTGATGAAGTACTCGAAGAAGCTATTGAAGCTGGAGCAGAAGATGTAGAAGCTGATGACGAGGGGAATATAGTGGTGTGGACGGAACCGAATAAGACGACGGCAGCGGCGAAAGCTCTTTTGACGAAATTGGATTTGAAGGTACAGAGTTCGGATATTATTTGGGATGCGAATAACGATACCAAAGTTGCGCTGGAGCCGGGAGATGCTGTTCAAACGTTGATAGGATTCATTGATGCGCTGCAGGAGGAACCGAATATCCTAGGCGTGTATGCGAATGTAGCGCAAGGAAGTTTAGGAGATAAGGAATGGGAGGCGTTGCAGGGCAGACTAGATGCTTAGAGGGTAGATTTGGTGTATAGAGGTATCCAAAATAAACTGTAAAGTAGATGTACAGTCGTAGAATATGCAGGGCTTAGCTTCTCCGCTATATCTACGTCCTGGTGGTCCTCCAATTTCCTTCCATAATTATGCTTTTCGTTCAGACACAACACAACTCCAAACACCAAAACACAAAGTCATATCGCCGTCTCGCAATGGCTCTCTACATCACCCCAAAATCTGCCCTGTTATACATCTTTCCTCTTCCGATCTCATTTGCCCACCTCTTTTACCTCATCCCTCAACCTCTTCTCCCTCAAATCCAGTCTCTTCCGTCTCAATCTCTCAAGCTCACTGCGTATCTCATCCCTCTCGAATGGGATTCTGTTCGTCTGCTCTGGTTTCGGCCAGAAATCCGGGACTGAGAATCTTCGATCGAGATTCGTGCCGTAATAGTACATGATTGAAATTGGGAAGAGTATGTAGACGCCGAACTATGGAATGGGACGTTAGCTAGGATGATTGAAGAGGAGGGGAAGATTAGATAGGAAGATAAGAATAAAGAAATACTTTGAAGACTTCGAGATTAGGGCCGCCCATTGTAAATATTTCGTGGGTTGAAGTTATGGTGGTTAAAGCGATTAGTTGATCGAAAGGTTGACCTTAGAATTAAGCCAATCAGTTTTGATATTCCTCTATCAATGACTAAGCCAAACTTAGACCCAACAGACCGACGCATTTTGACATGTAAAGAAGATTATTGAATCATAAATACTATATTGCAGACTCCATTGTGTTCCTTGGAAATTCTGTTGTTTTTTATAGACATTTTGTTCTGGAAAATGGACTCAAGAATCGCACTCGTATACAAGGGAAAATTGCCATTATCACTCTCAATATCGAAACTTAATTCTTTGACCGTCGATGGGCTATTATCAGATATCTATTTATTTAAGAGGAATAGATATACATTATGAAGTGTATATTACTGTTTTAACCGCCAAGGGTAGGTCTAATTGCTATTCTCGTGAACTAAATCTCATCTCTTTCCAGGTCGATATTTCTCAGCAGAGGCTCACCATTCTTCTGCCAAAAAGCCCCCCTCATTTACGTATCTCAGAGGAGCAGATGTGGTGTCTGAGGAGATCGAGAATAGGTTGGTAGTCATCTTGTAGGTGATAGTTTAGAGAAGATAAAGGCGTTGGTTAGGAAGCCAGAAAGGGTTGTGCTAGATGTGCAGACTTGTGGCGGAGGTTTTGTTTTTAGATTGCAGCAGAGATCTCGCAAGAGGAGTTTAGGAAAATTGCGTTGTTGGGAGAAGAGGCATAAGCTATGAAGTTCTCAGATACTAGTGATAAAGTACTTGAGGAGTAACCTTACCTTCGCATACCCTGGAGACGAGTTCACAGTGCTGTAGAAAAACCAATCCTGAGAAATCTGCTCGGGTTTGGCACCCCAACCATAGAAACTCCTAACGCCATATAAGTCCCAATCAATCCCTCAAACTTGTACTTTCCTCCCTCGCACCCTCCTTATCCCTCCCCTCCGCTCTCTCACTATCTCTCTCCTTCTCCCTCAACCTCTCCTCCTGCTTCTTCCAATGGCTTCCCTCCTCATAATTCCTACTAATCCCCAACGCGCTCCTAAATCTATTATCCTGTTTAATTTTGGCTTCTGCCAACTCATGCACCTGATGCATCTTCAAATTTTTCTTCCCTGGTGTTCCCCTCTCTCCTTCTTTCAGCAGTTTCTTCCTTAAAGCTTCCGTCTGCAGCTCTATCTCGTCTTCATCGACACTATGATTTATTAGCTGAACATTCACCAAGGGGAAGAAAGTGTCGCGAGAACAAACATACCCCTCATCCTCCAGCGTATCCCTCAATTCAAATACTTTAAGCTCAATATCTCTTTTCCGATCATGTTCTAAGATCTCTCTATCCGGCTGGCGCTGCCGATGCTTTAAGCTATCAAGGTCTGTCGAGTAGGGTTTTACTTGATCGCGCGGTTTGAGATGTGCGAGATTGCGCTGAACATAGCCTGAAGTCCCACTTCCACGAGGGGTTGTGAGTCCAACATTCGACGACATTGGTTGATCTGCGGAGTAGAATGTGGTTATGCGAATGAGGTCCAGGAAGGTTGAGAAATGCAAGCCAAATTAGCGCCGGGGTTGGATTTAGCGGGGCTTTTAGATGCGTCAGAATCGCCCCTCCATTTCATTTCTATACTTCGATCCTACGACGACTAAATTTAAATAATTCACTCACTTAGTATTTCTTTTTTGAAGAATCGTATCACCTTATCTTTAGAGCTAAGTCGATCTTCTTTCAAAGTAATATGCCCGGTTTGAATTCCACAGACAGCTCTACAGCAGAGCCAGCACCTCTCACTCGGCTTCCCTTTCCTCCAGTCACAAAGTCACACATATTGCATTGTTCATATGACTATTGGCATCCCAAGTAAGATTCCCATAGACAGATAGGATAAAAAGACTGACGAAGTCAAAGATATCGTTCATCCGCCCTCAAAGCCCGGATCATCCCCCTTACACCTGCCTTCCTGTCCTATCTCCGCGAAGATGGCATAGTCCTCCCACCTGAGACCGAGATTCTTCCTTCTACTCCACAGAATGACACCACCGCAGGCTTTTCTTGGGACGAAGACCCTTCACCCGACCCCGCTCTTCAATTCCCCACCATTCACCGCCAAATCCAAACCACCATTGCTGAACTCGGGGGTCTCGTAGCGCCTAAACTTAACTGGTCCGCCCCTAAAGACGCAACCTGGATCAGCATGAAGAAAAACAGCATGGAGTGCGCCAATACAAATGACATCTACCTTCTACTCAAATCCTCCGATTTCATAACCCACGATCTAGAACACGCATTCGATGACTGCGTCCCTGATCCTTGCATCCCTTCTTCATCTATAAACTACGTCCTCGTACTACGGAAATGGTTCAAAATGAACCCGGCTTGTGAATTCAGATGTTTTGTAAGAGAACGTAGGATTATAGGCATTTGCCAAAGAGATCTAAACCATTTCTCCTTTCTATTCCCGTTAATCCCTACGATTCAAAACACGATCCTAGAGTTCTTCGAAGGGACTTTGAAGAATACTTTTCCGGATAGGAATTTTGTGGTTGATGTCTATCTACCAGAACCATACGATAAAGTGCGCCTCACGGATATAAATCCCTGGGCACCGCGTACAGATCCTTTGCTCTTCTCCTGGCTGGAACTCCTTACCCTCTCTGTCCCCTCACCTCTGCTAGGGATCCTGGAATCGGAACCGCTAAATGTAAGTAGTGATGAAGATACACAGGATGAAGAACCAGAGGAAGAGGTAGAGTGGAAACCTGAAGTCAGGCTGGTGAAAAAGGACGATCCGGAAGCGTATTCATTTACGAGTCCGCAGTATAGTGCGCATAAACTGCCAAGGGAGGTCGTGGATGCGAGTTTAAGTGGAGAGAGTGGCATGCGTGAGTTTGCGCAGAATTGGAAGTTGATGATGGAGGGTGAGATGGATTTGAGGAGGGGTGAAGAGAGTAGTGATGACGAGAGTGATGGGGTTACCACGACTGCAGCAGAGATTAAATAGGTAGAATAATAAGACATGATCCCAAGTCTCAAGTCTTATGATTACGTGCTCTAGCCTTATAAACAGAAGGGATATGTATTTCTCATTGAGAATAGGAAATGATGAAAAAAGAAAGAAGGAAAGAAGGAAATTGTATTGTGATAGTTGAGATTACTTACCATAGGAATGCTTACCATAGATCTTGGAGAGCTGATGCGTTTTGGACACGCGGAAATCTAAGTTATGTGGAACCAGGAACCTCTTCAAATGGAAGAGACGGGGATCCAATTGTACTCAGCGACGATGTATGGTGAGAGTGATAATAGATAAGAATTCAGAGCAACTTGTATTTAGGGTTCTAATCTGCGCGTGCATACTCTCTAAGGGCTCAAAACCATGGTATCACCTAATATTTATTCAAGACACCTCCATGCACCTTAAATTTGTACAGTACATTATAACATCATCACTCATCATCACTCTCTTCATCTCTCACAACAATTATGCACGGTTTTCTCAAGTGCCAGATCTTCCTTACTTTTGTTCCTAGCAGTGCATCCATTGCAGCTCTCGTACTGGCTCGTGGCCTGCTTCCTGGGTTGGACTCTCCCGGTGTATCATATAAGCGGGCTTCTTCTACGGAAGCATTAATTTCGAATTCGCCTCTGCATAGAGCTGTCATCCCTATCCTGAATTCAACTGATTCGCGGCCGGGTAGTAGGGGGAGAGTCTGCTGCAGGGTGTCATTCCATACAATCTTTTTGGAGAGGTCGAGAGAGTGGTTGCTCGGTTGGTTGCGGATAGATAGTTGTATGCGGAGCAGTGGGTATACGGCCTGCGCGGCCCGATTCATGATATGAATCATTACTTCCCCAAAAGTATCAGTCCGAATCTCATGCTTTGAGCCAGTAACAACCTGGTCATTGATAGATATGTCAATGTTAATATCCTCAATCTTGATGGCTTCAATGAAGCGCTGGCTAAGCCGAATCCCACGAAGTTCTAGTTCGCCCTTTCGTTGCGGAAAGGATACAGTTGACCATGTTCCTTTCAGCATCTTCAGAATTGCCTCACGATACCAAAATGCTTCTCGTGTAGCTCGCTCTGAATCTGCAGATACATGACTAGCACTAACAACGAATTGACGTTGTCTGGAAGGATCAAGTGCCGGAATTACCGCAGCCGGATCATCGAGATGTATGCGACGTACTGGAAACATTATTCGAGAAGTAACTCCCGGTAAGATTACTTCGTCGATGGTACCATCATTTGCAATATCAAGGTGTACTTTTAGCGGACTCGGCCAAGCATTACGAAGCTCGAGCAGAAACAAGCAATAGTCGTCTGGGGTGAAGTTTTCCACATTTTGCTCTTCTACACCAATATTGGACCACAAGGAGTTTGGAATATCGCCAGTAAATGGGAGGATATCGATTTTTGCTAGCTCGATACTCGCATTTACTGTCACAGTGAGTGGAAGGCTCACTTGGCGAGTATGAAATTCATCTTCTGCATCAACTACTGGAACACCTAAATGGGCATAGTCAATCTGGATTGTTGCACTCGTGAGACCAGGTTTCCCCAAAATCTCTACTTTAAACGTTGCGGTGCCACCAGGCTCAATATAAGGTTTTTCGTCTTCGCTTTCCACCCATCGTAGAGCTTGTTTCCGAGCAAATATTAACTCGTACTCATAGAGTTCTGCCGGAGATGCGTCACGGTTACTCATTGCAGTTTGAAGAGGTGCTTGGGTCGAGTCTTTGAATGAGAACAGTAAGAGATCGACTGGGGTATCCTTTGAGAGGTTTTGTAGAGTGATTGAAAACATCTGACGCTCACCTTCCAGGACCATCACGGCAGACTGAGAGAGTGACGTTGATTTCACAATGATAATAGGTTGTTTATCAATAACATTCAGCCCCAGTGATGTGGCTTTCGGAGGCGGTATGGCCGATGTTATTTTAACTGGACCAGAAGATACACTGACAGGACGCTCTTTTTGGTTAAGAATGGCTGCGACGCCGATTGTCTTGATTTTGGGCTCGCTTGAAGGTGACCAGGGCTCTGCAAAGATGGGAAATCGCCTCCTTCTGCAACCTCGCACTTCTATCACGCATCCTATAATTTTTAATACGCCCGAGGCTTTTGGCGTCCCCGAAATAGCAATAGTTTGCGTCCGGTAAGATCCAATGATAGTCTTTTGAATTGTTGACTCAAACTCAGCACCCTGGGATTCTAATACAATGCTCTCTATTTCCAAATCAAAGTCGTACGCATTCTGTAGAGTAACTCGAAATACCGCGGATTCACCAGCAACAAGTAAATGATCGACAGCAGCCGCGTCTGGAGTCCTTAAAAAGGGATTATGTATAAATGGGCTAGCTTCTTGTAACGTGGCGACCTCGGATGTTCCAGGCAATTCGCTTTTCGTATGTGGTATTGGGGTTCTTGAGGGTGGTAAATTTTCTACCTCAACCTTTCGAACCAAGAACTCATCCCAATACTCAGCTACTAGATCTCTAACCCCAAGGCTTCTCGCTGCGCCAAGTGTTCTCGAAATGTTGGTCGAGAGTCTAATTTGCTCCTCTCTAGACATCAAAGGAGATGCATCATGGCTACGTGGGCCCGGTGCAACACCACGTCCAGCAGTTCTCAATAAGTCCGTTGAAAATCTGAGCACCCCATGAAAGTCCGGTAAGGCTTCGGATAGGTTGATGCAGGAACGCAGAACATCCATCTTCAAGGCATGGCCACCAAATAAACGAAGCTTGGCATTGTTGAGTATTCTCGCAACGGAAGCTTCATCCGAATCATCGAATGAATCGCCTTGGACACCTTGAACCCCGATATTTAGCCCAGGACTAACAACCCCATATGTCCGGCCTAATAGTCCAAGAAGGGTGTCAAGGCCATTTTCGACATCGCCTTCACCTAGATCAAGAGCTGCTGCACTATTCGTAGTGCCATTAGCTGACTTGAGCGCAGCTAGACCAGCAGCTGGGTGTACTCCCATATCAGCAGCACCTCGTATGCGTGCTTGGACTAGGCCAGGGATGAGAACAGATACAAGTTCTCGTATTACCATAGCTTTCTTCCGATAGTATCCCAGTGATCCAAGAACCGTCGCTATGCCACTTAAAATTATTATTCTATCCACCATATTCAAATGTTCAGAGGAGGAAGGGGGAAAGGCACGAAAAAGCATCATTACGATCTCTGTGCGGTTAGGACGTATGTTTAATCGTGGAGGGTTGAGATTTGGCTGATTTTGAAAAGGGGTACCAAGAACCAACAATTGCAAAACTTCATCATCTAATTTACCACCTGCCAAATGGATCGCAGAATTAAGTTTTGAAAACCGAATAATGGTTTCAGAGAATGGGTGGTGTGGTAATGATTCCCCAGCATTGTTTGCAGCTCTGGCATAAAGATTCAGAATCCTATCAAGTAGCTCAGGGAGTAGAACCACAATGTCTTGTAAGGAGACAAGACGATTGCTAGCTTGATTCTTGCCATCCATAGAATCAGTTGTCTGATGCCCCTTTTCAGCGGATGCATAGCAAATTTTTGGGATTTGAAAATCCACGCCGATCCACGCAAGCATCAGCATACTAACTAATATACTATCAAGTGCTTTGGCGTGCCATAAATGATCGAGATTTATTTTAGCAAGAGAACCATTTTCAACTAACTCTTTCAGAGCATCGCCCCATCTGCCAGCAATCATGTATAATGATCCAATGACGATGCCGATTCGGCTTTTGCCCTTGTTTCGTGCTCGTTCGCTACTGCTTCCTGGACCAAATCCCTGGACCGAAATTCGATCTTGACTGGAATCTCTCTGGGGTTCGGAATGATGAATGGGCACATTTTTTAATGGTTGCTTACCATCTCCTATTTGAGCGCTAACCATTTGATCTAACGTTGTTGGGAGAGTGGGTTGAGGGCCATTCATTGGCATCGTAGGTCGACTAGAAGGGAAAGAGGTATTTGAATCTGAAGTTGTAGATCGAAGTTGGGCTGGCATTGACATTCGAACATAGCTTCTGTCAGTACTTCCAGCTGGAGAGACGGACCTTGAATCCTGAGCAGGCAAAGAAAACTGCGAGTCACGCCTCGAAAGTCCATCTTCTTGTCCTATTGACCAAGATGTCCCATTCAATTGCCTGCCTCCTTGGGTTTGATTAGGTGATTCGATGGTATTCAGCGCCTGTAAAGACTTTGCCAAGGTTGTCATCTCCGCCAACAACATGGATGATATATCACACATTATTGTCTTCATTGTTGTCCTCTTTGAGTCGGCGGGAGTAGGAACAGCTATTAATCCCTCAGGTAGAGCCCCGTTGGATTCTTTATAGACATAATCAAAAAGGAGTAATTGGTGGACCAACGCTTTCGGGTATCTGTCCCTGACATCTTCCAAATCTTGGTATAATTCTCGCAAATTATATTTGGATTTTAGTGATCCACCTCCATTTAGGCTTCTCCTTCCAGATCCCTTGTAAGATATATGATCTAGTTCCGCGCCATCTGCGATAGCTATAATGACAAGAGGTTCTCGGTAGAGTTCGAACGGAGACAGAGCCACATGAGAAGGAGGAGGGTAATATGTTGTTAAATCGTAAATTATCATGCCAGAAGGAAAAGCTAGAGGAGAGAACATGTCTAAAGGAGGTGAGCGCAATTCAACAGACTGCAAAATGTTTCTTACTTCTGTTTGGGCGCCCATCTGGACTGATATCCCCCAGCCGTACCACATTTTCGGGCTGCAGTCTTTCCACAAAGCTCAGGAATCTGGATCGTCTGATTTGCCCAATTGGTAAGAGTATGCCGCGCACTCTAGCAGGTGAAACGGGCGATAGCTGATCCAGCATTCTGACAACATTTGGGATGCGCCAGCGTGGATGAGCATGAGAATGGTCGAGATTACTGTCTTGATTGATAGCCCATAGTGGCAAGGTGACAACAAGTGATTCCAGAGGTTCGGACAGCAAGAAGGTCCTCTGGGGAATTGCTAGAGGAGCTTTATCGCTCGTTGTGTCGCTCACAACGTAAACTTTAGGCCAATGATCGGATAAAAGGTTTTGCCGAGATGCCGAGACTTCGACATTGCTCGTAACAATGGAGCATTTTCAACTACTGATACTATTTCGGCCGGTATATGACAGGTGTAAATGCCTCCTATTCTGCATGATATTGCCTCCTTGACCATGGCCAAAAGCTTTCTGGTTCCAAATCCACATTCTCTAGAACTTATTTGAAAAACGATTGATACCATGCTCCAAAGTCTCAAAGGGCTTAAGGGACTTCATGATTACACGTATCCTATGTTTCATAAGTACAACAAGAAGTCTATGATCACCAACCACTCTATCCCAATGAAATCCACCGGTGTCCACAAACCCTTGCCCAAGTCCTGCTCCCTCAAGCTATTACCTTGGCAAATCTTATCGACTAAGATATCTGCCGGGTCAGGTTTGAGATATATTATACTGATCGCCTCGATGGACCCTTTAATTACTCTTTCTCTCATGCGCTTGTCTTGTAACTCTCATTAGCTCATCAACCCTGACCCGCTCTGACTGCTGGTCGATTAGATCCTCCTCATCGCCCACTTCGGCTAAATCAGATAGTTCCGAACCATCATAAAGATCTGACGAATTGTCTGACCAAGTTGACTCAAGTGGACGTTCCAAAAAAAAAAAAAAAACGAAGCAGTGACGGGTTTGTCATGCTCAGGTTCTTCATTATGAAATTGTTTCCCTTCCTCCCGAAGATCGTCCCAGAATTGAAGAGTTGATAGGTTTTCTTTTGCTTGGACTTTCTGTTTCATGTCCAGTGCGACTAAAGCAAATTCCCAATATGGAACATCCCTTGCTTGGACAGTAGCCACAATCGTACTTGTACATCCTCATCATTCTAAGTGGAGTTATGTACCATACGATTCTGACTCTTGCCTCGTTAGACTGCTGAGGCTGATTAATGATTAATGATGCGGAATTCTGTATCAGTATTGATGTCCTTCAACTCACTTGATCCCTTTTCCAAGCTTGCTGCCGTTTGAGCTATCCCATGTACTCTTGAAGTCGAGGCGATTTCGCAAACTGGTTCCCACAGGGTGGATTCAGAGGTAATGCCACTTTCATTGAACATTACCAGAGGCAGATATGGAAGATCACTTCAAAAAAGTTTTGTAAGTTACCAATTGTATCCTTCCAAAAAAAAAGTAGGTGTTGCGATGTTGTAAATGTTTCAAGCGATCATGCAGCTTGGCTTGCAGCTTGCACACAAAGGATTTGTAAAGAGACATATCCCTTCTTTACAGCTCATATGGCAAAGAGAAGCTCCCAAAGTGTCCTTACAATTTATGGAAAACAGGGCCGTGCTTAATATCCAATTCAAACACAATTTCTACCACCTCATTTTCTCTGTTGGGTTCATGAAAATTAATAGGTGTTGACTTTATGTAGCCCATTTCGCCCTATATTCCAAGCAATAAAGAAGTAAGTTTTGCTGTTGGTATTATAAATACTTGTGTCGGTAGTTGTGTCTTTTCCTGTTGCTATGCAGCAAGACGGCACTTAAACTCACAATGCTCAAAGTTACAACACTTAAAGTCACATGTCACACTTGCGATATTTGTATTTATTCACTACCTAATTCTCGACATATTGTCCAATTTTGTTTATCAGAGTTACTAAACTTAGTATTATTTTAAGTATCTTTTGAGGTAAATAATCTCCTTCTTTTCATCTATCTAGATAATAGACTCCCATAACTATGTTGATGACTTAGTTGTCGTTGAGGATTCTCATATCCTGCTCTACCTTAGATAGAGACTCTTTTCTTTCTCCAGATACAAAGAAGCGAGAAAAGGTTCAGTGTAATGCTAGAACATTCAACCCTAACCTTTGGACATTTCTTCAAATTCCTTTATGTTGAATACTTATATTGCTTGCGCGAAGTCTGTCATGCATGAAATGGCTTTGAATACTAAATCCTTGACTTTGCTTTGCTCATCTGGACCAAATTTAGTTTTGGAATAAAGAGGGGGGTCTTGTAGTCAGTCGACTAGAAATCATCATTTGATAACCTAGAAACAAAGGTCATCCATCGATTATAATTAGATTAGTTGTAGAGTAAATCTTTCTAGATTTATTTTAGCGCTAGTATATACCAGGATACTTTGTTTGATTTCGATCTGCCACCAATATCCGAGTCTCCCCTCTTCCTTTTTCACATCACTCCGACCACCCTTCTCTCCCAAGATATATTACATCAAAGATGATTCTCGAAACAACTTTTTACGGTTGCTACAGAAGATAGCAGAAGCAGCTGGAGACCCCTCTTTTTGGTTCTATAAAGCTGTTTACGAGCAAAGCGAGAACCTTCCGTCAAGTACAACTTAAGCCCGGTCGAGATCTCTACAATTCCGAGCTCTCGACAACCTGACCGAAGCCCCACTGCTCTTCTTCATTTCGATAATCACTTTGACAGCATTCAGTGTTCTGGGCGGTTGTGGCTGCGGGAGGCGTTCCTTACGTGTCCATTCCATTTACAAAGGATATCGAGGAGCGTTAAAAACACATTATTGCGTTGCAAGGGCTGTTGAAGAGACCGTTGACCGTTACAGCCGAGAATCTGCACCTACAATTTTGCGATCTAAAAGGCATTTATGTCCATACCAAGGAACAAATTGAAGAGATTGGGGAACTTTCCAGCATTAAGACCAACCAGTATCCCGGAATCTCAAAGAAGAAAGCAGACCTGGCCGCCCTTATGTTGACATCGGGAAGTACAGGAAATGCGAAGGCTGTCTGTCCCCACCATGGGCAGATGCTTAATTCTATAAATGTTAAAGGGGCTCACCATGATATGACGGCAGATAATGTTTTCGTGAGCTGGATTGGAATGGACTATGTTGCAAATCTCACAGAAATCCATCTTCAAGCTATGAATCTTGGAGCGACCCAGATACACACGTTCATGGCTCTTTATTTATAAACGATCCCTTGAGATTCTTGAACATAATTTCAGAACACCACGTCTCTTATAACTTCGCACCGAACTTCTTCCTAGCTAAGTTGCTCGGTGCATACGCTACAAACATCCTTCTCAAGTCCGAAGTTGTGAAATCTTTCGTCTTTGCAGGCCCCCATTTCAGGAGGGGAGGCCCCTGTCGTAGATATAGGTGTCGAGATCACGTAGCGTCTCAAAAAGTGGGCAGTACCACAGAGTTTCGTTTGGCCTGGGTTTGGGATAACAGAGATCTGTGCTGTAGGCATATATAACAACCGCGATTGTCCTGCCTATGATGTTGCCTTCATTGCAGAATTTGCAGCTATCGGCGATTGTATGCCGGGAATCCAAATGTGAGTTGTTCGAGAAGACGGAACAATGGCGGATAGTAATGAAAGGGGATTGCTTCAGGTCTTTGATCCGGTAGTCTTCCACAAGTACTACAATAATCCCGCCGCAACGAAGGAGAGCTGTTCAGAAGATGGCTTGTTTATAACTGGCGACAGAGCTTTGTTGGATGGCAATGGAAGATTTAGGCTAGCAGGGAGGGACAAGGAGGCTGTTATCAATGAGTTGAAGATTCCGACTAGGTTCTCGAGGAGTAATGCTATCATCGACCAGACTTAACCTTTACCCACAAGCTATCGAAGTAGCTATTGAGGGCGCCGGAATCTAAGCATTGAAACTATCTTACACTGCAGTATTCAACCATCGGCCTAGAGATTCTGAATCCGAGGCTCATATACCTTCCCACGTATGGGCCAGAGTAAGTCGATCTGCGATATCAGTCCGCCGCAGCAATCTCGAAGAGCGTATTTACCTACAGCGCAACCCATCCCTATCGAATTATCTCGTTAGATGAATCTCTGCTTCAGAAATCATCTCTAGGCAAGCTATCGCGCACCAAGGTAAAAAAAAGCATTCGAAATTGGAGCTTACATGGAACAAGAGTTGCACCCACGATACTTATATCCAAGAAGTTTACAGAACAACCAAGACTACCAACGAAAGCTTAATTGTCTCGTCATACTACGAGACATTTGCCGCCGCCACCGCAGAGTCCTTTGATATCAGCAGCGATCTATTCAATCTCGGTCTCGGATTACTTGATTTCTTCAAACCCAAACTCAAACTATCTCTCGACAAAGGACTGGGCTTGAACATCCCTATCACTTTCCTATTCATCAATTCCACCATTAGTATTGTTGGAAAAGCCATGACCCACTTCCAAAATCCAGCTCCTATACTCCCATCGTAACACTCCAACCCAATGGCTCCAGAACCCCTAATTAACTTATTCACCCTAGTGTCGTCGAAGTACTCATCTTCTTGCCGCTCGCAAAACTCATCACGTCTCGCCCTGTATACGCTTTACGCACGCGCGGTTTCGACGGGGAGCCCGTACTTCTATTCCATGAACGAAATGATTACCTACTACTTCGTAATCAAAGTAACGAAACCAAGCGGTCCATACGCCATCACAGGCTACTCATTCGGATCGGCGATCACCTTTGAGCTTGCGAAGATCAAGGGCGCAAACGGCGACGAAGTGAAATTCCTCGCTTCCATCGACAGGCCCCCTTTTTCAAAGAGCGAGCTAGAGGCTACGATTGATATGAACCGTGCTCACCATTTCTTTCTTCCGCCGTCTCCTCGAGGAACCATACACTCTATAATCTGCGACATGCGTCTCTTCCCCCCACCCGCCGTCCTGTCACGCACCTTCTCTTTAGCACCCGCATCGCGCATCTCCGAGCTTGGTATGACTCCTACAAGACGTGACAATTGGGCTAATCTAGCTTTCGGGATCAAATAGGTATCTTAGAATTATGACCCCGAAGGCCAGGTCGAGCACATGGATGTTTCTACATGGAGCTGTTGGTGTGCATCGTGGCTGCGAAGAATACGCAGGATTGGTTTTCTGGTTGGATCTCTAGGTCGGGCACCGAGGTGTAGGTTTGTGGAGTGTGGACATAGGAATTTTTTGAATCCACCGTTTACGGAGGGGCTTGTGAGGGAGTTTATGGGGGCGTTAGAGGAGTGGGCTGTAGGAGACCGAAAAGGCTTTCCTCGAGGTTGGAAATTATAATAGATTATCAATCCATCGATGTCATTGCGAATTGTGTCAAATATATAGATCGAAAAAGCTATGGAAGGGGTTTATATACGTAAAATAGGTGCTAGGCTAAAGGGCTCCTTCCCGAATAGAAATCCTCTGGTTATTAGCTTATAAAGTCAAATCAAGAAATGATATTTCAGGAATGCTTCAGAGTAGGTTATCATTTGGATTGAAATATTGGTAATTAAGAAGTCAAAAGTATTTTCATGGTATTTTGATTCGATATCTGCTTATGCATCCTAGAAATTATGACTGTTTTCTGCTACTTATTTCTAATTTTACATTCTGCTGTTCCGTTCCCTATGCTGTTGAGCTGATAAAACCTCAATGCTGGCTAGTTTCTTTGATTTTGCACTTAATTTTGCTGCTCTTTCTTTCCAAAGTGGATATTGTCACAACATCGCTCAGCTGTTAGTATCCGTTTGATAGTTCTAGTTTTTGAGTCCCTCGGATCCATTTTTCAGCATCCACTCTCAGGCATAGATCTGGCAACTCTGCTCACAACATCTCATCTACTAATAATAAGGCTCCGCATCAACCGCCGTCCCAATCGAAACCCTAAACTTATTGGGCGTAAACGGTGTATGGGGGCTCCAATTCGCATTCCCCCCGGCATTAGGACTCATCGGCGTAAACGGGCTCACATTATTATAACTCTGGACATTGCCTCTCCTTGCACCTGCAGGGCTAAGTGGGCTTATCGGCTGTTCTCTACCCAAAATTGGCGTACTTTGCGTCGCAACCGGAGGTATGATACTACGGCCAGGACCAGGAATAGCTGTTGTCATAGTCATATCTTGACGGAACCCGGGATTGCGCTGTTCCTGACGGAATCCAGGGGGTCGGGGGATTACATTTCCTCCTGGTGGCGTTTCGGGCATAGGGGAGTCGGGACGCATCATCTGACGGGGGGAGATGCCGCTACCATCAGAAGGGGGAGGATTGCGTCCCCCGGATTGGGGGATCGGTTGGTCGTAGTTAGATAATGGGGAGTCGGGCATAGGCATTTCCATTCCAACTCCGCCGCCTGGGATGGAGGCAACAGGTGTTCCGGGCATTTCTTGGGCGCCCATAGCCATGGAGCTAGGTGAGTCCGGCCCCGGCATCACGTCGCCTCCTTCCTTTTGCATTCTACCCATTTGTCGACCCATTCCACGACCCATTGGACCGCCTCTTCCACGAGGCATCCCACCACCTCTTCCTCCCATTCCCATTCCCATTCTCCCCCCTCTTCCACCTAGCATTGGCCCACCCATTGCACCGCCCCTTCCGCCAGACATTCCACCTGGCATCCCCCTACCTCTTCCACCCATTGCACCACCTCTTGCACCTGGCATCGCACCACCCATTGGACCACCCATTGAATTATCCATATCATCACCCATACCATCATCCATTTCACCCATTGATCCGCCCATTCCCCCCATCCCCGGTCCGATCTCTCCCATCTCTCCGTCCAATTCCCCTGGCCCACCTGGTGGTCCGAACTCCCCTCCCATATCGTCATCCATATCCATTTCACCATCCATTTCTCCAGGACCCTCCGGACCAAACTCTCCTCCATCCTTTTCACCATCCATTGCTCCCGGTCCATCAGGATCGAATTCGCTTCCCTCCATTCCTTCAGGGCCAAATTCTCCGTCTGGTCCCATTCCCATCGGTGGTCCGCCTTCTCCGTCATATCCATCCATTCCATCCATTCCACCTTCCATGTCCTTGTCTCCTGTTCCAAAGAGTCCCATATCTTTAGTGATATCAAGTATAGTTATTCCTGCCGAAAAGAAGAAGGTAAGGACGAATGCAACCCATTGTAGGAACTGGAGGGCGGCTCCCGTATCGACTGTAACTGTTCTGTCGTAGTCAGATACTTGTTGATGAGCTCTCACGACATTGAGTGCGCTCACAGCGCCGGAGAATGCCCATGCTGTTGAAAGCCAGAGACTAGCTATCGTTGAACTATTGATTATTAACTTGGTGAGTTCTTTAGTTTCTTTTTCGGGATTGTTGACATATGCTCTTGGGTATAGTAGAATCAGGCTGATCGCGAAGATGATCCCGGCGCCGGGGAAGAAACATGGCGTGCCGACATAGATGTTTTGTTCGACATGGTGCGCGTAGGTAAGGAGATTTGGTATTGTTAGTTCTCCTGATTTACTATTGTCTGTTAATGAGGAAACGTTGCCGGTGACACTATCGATGAGCACGGAGCTTAAAGACTGCCATGTTGGCGCACATGTTAATACAGATCCATTGACAGTTATACACGATCCTTATTTCAATTAGTATCATTATTGACTTCAAATCAACCACTCACCAAAATATGCTATTCTTATTTCTGTAGAGCTACCGCTAACGTCGGCTTCTATTGCTTCGAGGAATATTCCCGGTGTACCACTTGATATACATCCGACGAAAGTAAGTACTATAATAAAGTCAGCAGAGCTCCTTAAAGTACTGGGATAATGACATACTATAAAATAAAATTGCAAAACTAGCCAGAGCTATCAAAACTACATGATATATCGGCAAATTAAAGGCTACAACCGTCAGCTCTTCATCCCTAAATCAGAATTGCTTGAAACTCACGTAATTTCATAATTAGACAATATAACTAAGTTTCCATAAGGCAGGAGATGAGAGAAGGATATGGACTTGTTGATTGGAGATTAGAATAGTAAGTAGAAAAGAATGAAAGAGACCGGCTCCAGGGACTGGAGATGTTCAACAAACCTCTACACGAAAAAATTTCTGCAGATTAGAGAAAAATTGAGAAAGAAACTCGAAAGTAGGAAGAGACATCTACATTGTAAGGATATTAGTACCGCGGTCGCGTTCTGGGTGTTGCTCATATTGTTCTATTTGAGCATTGGTCTGGCCCGGCGGAGACCAGGTCGTGATTGAGGCCATCGCGAGAATTGGAAAGGGGAGTCATACGAAAGTACATTCAGCGGCCCCCAAGATTTCAATTGTCTGGTTTTTACTGGTCAATTTTCCTAGCGGCGCCCTGTAGATGGGTAGGGGTGACCTTGAGATAGCCGGGGATATACATACATAAGAGATCGACTCCACTCTTAGCCGGCGGATTAAAGAACCTGACCTCGTGCGAGTATAATCCAGAGTCACAATAGACACGCTTGAATCATCTGTGGGTACAAATCGACGCGCACATGTGGGTTCATCGCATGTTTCGAAGAGTCTGGCCGTTGGCGATGGGCCGGAAATTCGAGGTCAGTCAGGTCTCGTGATTAGTCACATGATACATATCTCCTGACCTCATACAAGATCTGATTGTGGTGAGGCGTTAAGTTAAGTAAGCAGTATGTTATCAAGTATTATATCCCCAAGTACTTTATTGCCAATCCCCGCCACGATTACAGATATATAGTAGATTCATCAAATCAACCGAGAAGAACATGAGAAATCGTTCTTGTTTACTATGTCTTTAGATGCAATGTAAAGACATTTCCTCTATATATATTTTATAACTCATCCATCCATTCATTCAACAACCCACCCCCTGCCCAGAACTTTCTTTTGCTTCACCAACCTAGCCTTCAACGGCCATCCCAATCCTCCTCCCCCTTCCCGTCTCAAATACGGAATGCACCAAACCTCTCTTCCCTTTCCCCCTCTATCCCCCTTCGTCACATCCTTAATCGGCTTTCCATAGCTCAGTAATGGTGTACCTTTCGCCAGCGCTGCAATCTGCACATCGCTAATATCAGTCAGAGCATGCATTCTGGTCTTGATTTTCCTCTCCGGCTCCGCTGGATTCGGGGCTGCGCGCTGGAGATGGGAATATACTATGTAGTGTGGACATTCTATCGCGCTGAGATGTGAGAGCAGGGATGAGGGATGGATGTAGACTGCGGAATCGGAAGAGTCGGTATTTGAGGAGATATTGGAGGGGACGAGTGTTAGATATGGAACATCGATTGCACGATTAGTTTTCCTTTGAATTTCTGGAGGGTTAGGGGATTGATCGGCGCGGATGGCGATATGGTCTATGAACCCCGTAGCGACCATTAGCTTCAGTGCTTTGACCTGTTCCGCTGAAGGGGGAGGTAATTTATCTTGGTATTTCAAGCTTGCAAACGCAGGGATATTTATGCGCAATAAATCTGTGATCTGGCGTCTTAATTGCCCGATTTCTTTCAGGATTTTATAGCGCACAAAGTGGGACTGACACCAGGACTCCGTGGGTTCGTGAGCGAACTCTCCGACTACTTGGAGGAGTTTTATGGCGTCGGACTTATCGTCTAGAAAACGAAAATTGGTGTGAATTTTGTTGTAGGCACGCCGAATGGTATTACGCGCGTCTTCCTCTAGACGAAGGGCGTTGGTGAAGAGCGCGTCTTCTTCTCTGGGGGCCAGTTGAGGAATTGCTTGGTTTTCAGGGATGAAAATATCGGATGCGGAAAGTCCGGCAACCAGGGCGATGGTATAAGGAAGACAATCATGCAAATGGCCTACTAGGAGAATCCTTGCAAATCGTGGAGAGAGTGGGAATATAGACATTGTAGAGCCAACGGGTGTGATTTGGCCTGTTGGAGATATTGCTGAAAGGTAGGTGAGGAGTTTCTCGGAGGAAGCAAGACTTTGTCGATCCGGCGGAGTGGGAAATGGGAAATTGACTACGTGTTGGAGATTCATGGCTTTAAGTTGGAGCACTACCCCTTCAATAGGCATTCGTAGAATTTCTGGCTCGGCGAATTCTTCAAAATCCCTTTCGTAAACTGCAGAGCTGTACAGTCGATAGCAGTGACCAGGCCCAGTACGTCCTGCTCGACCTGCGCGCTGGCTTGCACTGGCTTTACTGATCCACCCGACTTCAAAGCTTTGTACACCGGTCGTTCGATCATATTTTCGTTCTTTCGATCGTCCACAATCGAAAACGTATCGAATTCCGGGTATCGTCAAACTAGTTTCCGCCACGTTGGTAGCAAGGACAATAAGTCGTGAGCCATCAGGCGGAGGCTCGAAAACTCGCAATTGTTCTCTAGTTGGTAATAAGGAATATAAAGGCAAGATATGCATCTTCGCCGGTCCAGTATCTGCTTCTTCGCCCACATCAAATTCGTCATCATCAATAATGTCTAATTCTTCATCCTCATCATAATCATCATTCCCATCATCCATAAATTCACCGAAATCAACATCTTCCGCTTCGATCGGAGCATCATTTCCAGATATCCGGACCTGAGGACCTGAAGCATTCTGTCCAATACGAAAACATTCCTTTAATTTCTTGCTAAGATGTGTAATCTCATTCTGACCCGTAAGAAACACAAGAAATCCCCCTGGTGGTAATTTGCGATGTCCTTTGCTTATTTTTCGAAATGCTTCCTCAACATAATCCTTGTTTGTTTTTCGTGAAAAATGGTTTGTGACAGGATATTGTCTACCTTCAGCTTGAAGAACAGGTGGTGGGGTAGAGAAGAGGGTTTTGTTTTCGGTGAAGTCAGAAATTCTTAATGTTGCAGACATAATAATAAGCTTCAGCGGTTTGACCACGGGGTCTTCTAAAGCCAGCTCTTCTCTCAACTTCACTACCCTGCTCAGCATTCCAATGAGAATATCCGTATTGACACTTCTCTCATGAGCTTCATCAATAATGATAGCGGAGTACTTTCGTAGAGCAATATCTTGAGCTACTTCTCTTAGAAGCACACCATCAGTCATAAACTTAATAGCAGTGTCAGCTCCCACTGTCCCTTCAAAGCGAATCTGATACGCAACTCGTTTTCCATGATCACCAAGTTCATCACTCACACGTTTCGCCATACTGACTGCAGCCACTCTTCTCGGTTGCGTAACGCCAATCATTCCAGTAGTTGGCGAATTGGGAGATCCATAACCAGCTTCGAATAAAAATTGCGGAACTTGTGTAGTCTTTCCCGACCCAGTAGCTCCATATACAACAACTAAATTATTATTATGTATAGCTTCCATGATCTTCTGTTCTTCTGCTACCACTGGCAGTTGAAGTCTTGCAGCTTGAATGTCTGGTGGTCTCGTGACTGGAACGCTGAATGCTTTTCGAGAATTATCAGCCGTAGGTTGTAGTTCTAGTGGTAAAGGATCTCGTTCGGGAGCTCTAGGTATAAATCCTGCTATTCTGGGGGTTTCAGTTGCAATTTGGACGTTTGATACTGTTTCGTAGCCAAGAGCCTCGTTGAATTGCTGGGTAGCCCATGTTTTGAAAGCGGATGAGCGGTCTTGTTTTTCGGATCCATCTTCATCACTCTCATCTTCTTCTTCCTCTTCTTCGCTGCCACTCTTTTTAGACCCACTTTCAGATTCTGATTCCGCAGACTCTGATCTATCCTTGTCTTGGGAACCCTCCGAATCTTCTTCCTCTGGCTCAGGTTTCTCTACATCTTGATCGGAGGTACTGTCCATCTCAGAAGAAGAACTGAACCCCTCCCATTCCAGCTCCTCCATTGGCCCTGGTTGAAAAGAGAATTTCGATTTTACACCACCTCTTCGTTTCCGCTTTTTCAATACCGGCTTCCCTTCTTCGTCCAATTCAAGAGGTCTCTTTAACCCTCCTCCAGCAGTAATCTGACGTTGCTGTACCTGCATCGTAAGAGGAAACATGGTTCCCCCATTTATCCCCTGATCCCCATTTTCTTCCTCACTCTCCTCCTTATTCTCCTCAACACTCAATCCCAGCCTCCTCTCCCTCTCCTCTCTCTCCCGCCTAGTCTCTTTTCCTTGCCCTAATCTCCTACTACTCAAAAACACACTCCTATCTATTCCCCCATTTTCATTTTTATTCAACTCCTTCTCCAACCCCGCCAATTTCCCAATCAGTTCTCGATTTTCATCCTTCTTTAACTTCCCCTCAATATATTTCTCTAGCCTCTTCTTCTTCTTCCCACTAATTTTCTCCCGGTCCCTCCTCAAATCCTCCCTCATCAGCCTCTTCTTCTCTTCCCTTTCATTCTTCGCTTTTCCCGGTAGTACTTCGAGCGCATTAGAATCAATTGCCGGAATAGAATCGCGTGCTTCCTTTTCACGAGCAAGTACTTTGTGTTTGCGTTGGCGGGGAATGAATTTCGGTGCCATTTTCGCAGTTTCCGGCCGTGGCTTTATTTTTTCGTTGGTCGAAATATTTCTTTGAAGTCGAGAAAATGATGGCGGCAGAATCGCCACACCGCCTTTGACAAGGCGATGACAAGGCTGAGCTTTTCGTCAACCAATACCCCTCATCCAATCTTCGAACATACAAATGGCAATGGCGAGCACTCTCTCCTCCGATGTCCAATCTCTCTCTATGCGAGGCGTAGAAGCCTCTTCTTTCCCCGCGAAAACAAAAACGGCGTCAGGGCTCGTGAGCGGTGTGCAGACAGACGTAATGTCTATGTATTTCTCCGATAAAATACTAGTTACGATATCACAAGATGGGGCGTTGTCACAATGGGTATGTTCGCTCCATTTCCTCTTCCAATGACCTGTCTAGGCATGCTGAGATACTGAAACTAATATTGCTTTACTCGATTAGATATCAACTCCCCTCCCCTCATTATCTACTTCTTTGGACACCTCCCTCGCCTCGAATTCCGACTCCAATCTGCTCCCCCTGAATAACCTCAATCCCAAAACTCTACTTGGCGCAGGAGACGAGAGACGAGAGATGATGGGTCATTTATATGCGAGTCAGATAACGAGTCGGATTGTGATGCGAGATCCGGAGGAGAGGAGGACTGTGGTTGTGGGGTTAGGGTTGAAGTTGAGGAAAGAGGATCGAGGGACAGGAATAGCGATGGGAATACAGAGGGAAGAATATTTTGACTTGTTGGAGCTGGTTTGGGGAGTGCTTTGATGGGAGGGTGGCAATGAGATATCAAGTTACAGGTATGAATTAGTTGAAGCGTTTTTGCGAATCACGATGATGAAGCGGAATATCTATATGTATCAAAATGTCATTGCTGAAGTAGTATTTAGACGCAATATCTAAGGCATCTCTGAAGAGAATAAAACCAACGCCAGCGCGAGAACAACGCTTTTAAATGCCAAATATCCGACCAGCTAATTATAAATCTTCTTTCATATCCGACTTTACATTAGGCTGTTACTATCGCAGGACTAGGTGCTTGAGCCTTTGTAGTAGATTTCTTTTTCATTTCATCTGCTTCCAGTTTGAATCTCAATTGGCACCCTGGAATTTCATTAGTATGGATAGTGTAAATTGTAGAATGGAATGCTTACAATCCCCACAAGACATCGGTTCATATTTCGATGGGTTTGTCTCCGAAACGCAAGAAGGAATAACACCCTCTACACAATTGAAGTTCAACCCTATTCCAAGTTAATAATGCTCAGTTTTAAGGAATGGATATTCTTACCGAAGAAAAAAGGCATCGAAACCCTCTCAACACCAGATCGGTTATAGACCCTATGAACCGTACTCTTGTATATATCATTGCACAATCTCATCATAAAATCTCCGATATTGACCACAATCGTACCTTCAATCGGTTTGGCCTTAATCCATTGTCCATCCTTATTCAAGACCTGGAGACCGCCAACCATGTCCTGCCACAATAGCGTGAAGAGCTGCAAATCGGTATGGCTTCCCAATGCCACAGAATTATTTGCCGTTTCTTCTGGTGTAGATGGCGGGTAGTAATTTAGTACTCCATCCGCACCTGGATATGTAACCTTACTATCGAAATAATCTTCCTCGAGATCAAGACTTAATGCGAATATGCGAACGAGTTTTCGCGCGAGTGTTAGACACGCTGCCCAGTATGCTAGCATCTCTTCTTTAAAGCCGAGTAGATGTGCAGTTCCCTCCCAAATGTAATCTTCGCCTCGGATCCAGGGTTTGACTTCTTCGGGTGTGGCATCGAGGGGTTTTGGGACCGGGTCGTATTTTGGGTCATATCTAAATGCCATCTGCTATCATAAGTAAATGGCGAGCTTATATGGAATTGAAATACCGATTCCTTAACATCCACACTTTCTCCGGGACTTATATTTGTAGTTCTTGGTCCCTTGTATCCATTGAAATATAGCGACTTGTCTGCATCAATGATCATCTTCTTCTCCATGGGTTGCGTGAAGAACCTATCCATATGTTCTTAGTAACTTAATATCTCTATGGACCTCTTGCCTCCAATCCCAATGTATACATACGCTAGCAACTGTTTCTTAGCATCCATAATGACCTTTTCCTCGATGCCATGATTCCTAATATAGAAAAATCCCGTATTTACACTCGCGGCTCTAATTTCTGCCCCTAATTCCTTCCTCTTTTCTAAGCTCGGCGACGAAATCGTAGACAAATCAATAATGGGGATCTCTTCTGCAGTACAATCTCGTGGTGGGGTATTTAGTACAGTCCGGAAAACTGGACCATAGGCGGTTCGTAGCTCGAGTTTAGTAGTTGTTTGGTTTGACATTTTGAGGCTGCGATATTTTGTAGATCATGCAAAAGATGTATTTGTATTTGTAGAAACAAAGATTATGGGCGCTGCGCCTAAATCCGCTTGGCTCGGGAACTCGTGATATGAATCACTGGATCTTTTCTGAATGGTGCATCACATTAGCTTCGGTACTCGCCGGCATTCTAGGTGTCTAACAACATACGAAAAATGCAAACGCTTCGAAGGGTATTTTTATATGGGAGAGAGTTGTGGTTCCAGCTCTGCCCCGCTTTTTCCGTCAGAGGGTTGAAAGAGGGGCTCCATGTCTCTTAGTCCAATTAGGGAATGATGTTATAAAAATAGATTAAATATTGGGTATACAAAATGTATATATATTTGATATAACTTTTCCAAGTGTTAATCATGCTTCCTCCCGAGCAAGTTGTAGAATCTAACTGGAGCAAACTAGGATAACGTAATATATAGGCTTCTTGGTATAACTTCCTATAATGGATATTAGGAGCTTCAATATTCGCCCCTACGACTATTTTCTAAGGCTCCAAATTATCCTACAACAACTTCATCGGTACTCAAACCCACTTTTCTCGCAACCCTTGCCAACTTTCTCTCCTCCACATACTTCTTACAATTCTCTCTTCCTCTTTCAACATCGATGAACCAGATCCCAATACTAGCAATTAAGCAGAGTGCGAAAAATAATAGGAAGCCCATCCAGTGGTTATTGGTGCTGCTGATAATAGCTTGGATCACATTCAGGCCAATGATACTAGACTGTTCTGGGTCAGTGAATTTTCAAAAGGGGCATATTATGAGACATGAAGAGGGGATCATACAGCACGCCTTGTAAGCCCAAATAGTCTAAAAAAAACTATATTCTCATACCCTCTCGGCGTGACCTCACTCATCATTGTCGGGTAGTAGTAGTGCTGAGACCATCCGCAAGGAAGAAAAACGCCAGAGAAAAGTGCCGGATTTCTCGTATCGTAAGAAAGACTTGTTTTCAGCTATGGTAAGGTAAGAACTTTCTATGGGGAGAGGGGGACCTTGATGAGGCTGTTCGAAGATGAACCCCCAAATTCCTAGAATGATCCTATCTAACTTGTTAAGTTTGGATAAGGAAAGGGGGTAGATAAATTTAAGCATACATGAGTTTGTCATGCAAAGGGTCAAGTTATTCCCAAAGGAATCCCATTGTAGGGAATAAGAATATCCGATGTTGGAATGAGCGGTCAATATACCAGAAATGTGATTTCTCTTTAGGCTTTCTATATTGTCGGACGTCTTCTCGGGTCATTGCGCCGGTTTTGAGGTCTTCTTCACGAGCTTTACCAACGTGAGGCATGTCCCGTGCTAATCGGGGAAAAGCCGCTGTGTATAAAATCAAACTTACTCCCTGAAAGAGATTAGATGAGATTTCTTGATGGATTTCTAAAGAAATTTACATATGTAATATATGTAGATGCTCATGGCTGCTGGCCACTGGCTCGGGTCCCGAATGGAAATCATCGAGTATTGAAAGATCCAGCAAACAACTCTTGTTAATACACCAACAATTGCCAAAATACTATTTGGGAATACGTATGTTAGAAACAGCAATAAATAACGACAGAACAATTCCATAATCTGCTGAGCCGAGTGCCACGAACATCACAGTCATGATAATGAAATTCAAAACAGACTTCGTCCCTGATCCCAGGCAATTACACAACCTGTATTTCCACAATTTCCCTTCCGTATGGGCTTAATGGCTGGATTCCATCCTGTCCCCGTGAGTGCTGACTGAAAAAGAGCTTGAGTATAAGTCCCAACCCCGATGCCATTATCGCCCTATCCATGTCAGTATCTCCCTTCTCTCTGTTCTTTAGAGCAGATACATTGCAATACAAATAATAGCTCTACAGTTCTTTTCTAATTGTAGTAGGTTGATGAAACGCATCATTAACCCCAAATAGTCCTTTATATCTCTCTAAATTTTCTCTAATCTTTTTGACTGCCGCATCGCCAACGATTGTCCTACCTTTGAAAGATACCTGTTCTGTAACCACATCAATATTGTTTCCTGTACCCTTTCCAAATGCTATCATTCCACTTTCTCCTTAATAATGGATCCCGAGATGTACAAGGACTTCTCGAAGATCCAGAAGAGGAAGATATGGCCACGGATATAGACTAGTACCACTTTATTAATGCATCATCTACCCCCCGGATTATCTTGTCGCTATCATGTCCCGGAGTTCAAACATCGTAAGTATATAAAGCTAAGGGTTCTGATTCAGGGATGCCAAGTATCTCCCTATTGAACGATTTCGTCGATGTTGGACAGTCCATGCGGTATTAGCCCTATGAAACTTTGCCCAATAACATCTCGAGAAAAGTCTGGAGTTTTCAGTCCAAGGAACGATATATAGCTTTAAAATGGCGATTGTATTGATGAGACTGTTGGGTTCTTATAGTGAAGCCCTGGAACCCCTAAAGCGAAGCCCCTAAAGCCCTGTAGCGAGCCCTGGAATTTGCCGATGGAGTGCGCCTATAATCAGAATAAGCATTTAGAATAGGGCGAAGGAATAAACTATTAGGCCTTGGGATTCCGCTTTGGGATTGCCGGCTTAGTGAGAGATCCTACGTAACAATGTCGATACTGTTGCTTGCACCCCTAGTAGCCTATTTACAATAGACTAGCACCACTAGCACTGGTGGACAGGCTGACTCAGCACCTAAATTCTTAAGGCCGATCCGAGGCCACATTTTCATACCAACACTGAACTCTTCATAAAATCACCAGCATGGAGGAAGGAAGTAAAACCAACGCTTTGCTGGCAGCTAGTCCAGAGGTTGACCATATGTTGAGGATAAAAATTGGGCAGGTGCGCTTCATCTCGATTCATCCATTCTTGTATCCCCTAAGATTCTGCCTGTCCGAAGATGGGCTGTTCCAGGTTGGAAGAAGAAGAAGGACAATCAAATCTTGTCATTTAATGGCCTACTGGAAGAAGCCTTCAGTTGCCTTGGGATGAGGCGTTCCGACTTTGAAGTTCGGTTTGGATTAACGAGATTCTCAAGCTCTTTATTGTGGGCTTTCATGGTCTCACTCCAAGTGAAGACATCAAAACTCTCATCCAAGTCCATAAAGTTGGTGCCATCATTTTATTCCAACGCAACGTCTCCTCAGCCTCCCAACTTCGGGACCTTACGAGCTCTCTTCAAGCACTTGCAAAAGAGGCCGGTTATACACAAGATCTGTTCATCGCAATCGATCAAGAAAATGGTCTTGTCACTCGCATCAAGCCACCTATTGCCACCCAACTCCCTGGCTCAATGGCTCTCGGAGCCACAGGGGATACTTCAGATGCATTCAATATTGCTGCTGCTACTGCAGAAACTCTTTCTAGTTTTGGAATTAATATGACTTATTCCCCTGTAGCAGACATTAATTCCGAGCCTAAAAATCCCGTTATTGGTGTTCGATCCCCATCTGACGACCCAGAGATGGTAGGGAGATTTGTGTCTGCGCAAATTAAAGCCCTTCAAAGTGGCGGAATAGTTTCATGTGTGAAGCACTTCCCAGGCCATGGAGACACTGCTGTTGATTCACATTATGGTTTGCCCGTGATATCCAAGAACAAAGCCAAGTTGGAAAATTGCGAGTTTGTGCCATTTAGAAGAGCTGTAGCCGAAGGTGTAGAATCGGTCATGACTGCACATATTGCGATGCCGGGGCTGTTAGATCTCGATAACAAGTCTTCTGGGTTGCCGGCTAGTTTGAATCCCAATGTTATAAAGATTCTTAGAGAGGAAATGAAATTTCCTGGTGTTATCATTAGCGACTGCTTGGAGATGGATGGCGTCCGGGCAACGTATGGAACGGAAAATGGTGCCGTCATGGCCTTGAAAGTTGATTCAGTGTTCTCCCCACATTCAGTTCGGAAGTTTCTAACATACAAGTTATAGGCAGGCTCTGACTGTGTATGCATTTGCCATACGATGTCGGTTCAAATTGGCGCTATACAGAAAGTCACGGAAGCTGTCAGAAACGGAAATATCTCCCGAGGGTCTATCGAAGCATCTTACAACCGAGTGGTGGCTTTAAAGGAGAGATACGCTACCCATTTGAAGCCTGGCTACATATCCACGCTTGCCAATTCCAAAATTCGGAATGCTCGACAAACTGAGCTTGCATCCGCAGTCTATTGCAAGAGTACAACCGTTGTTCGTAAGGCACCGGGTATATTCCCAATTTCAACAGACCCATCAACCAATATAGTATATCTCAGTCCAGGAAAAGTCGCCTTGGGAAGCGGTGTGGTGGATAGTGGCGCAGAGAAGACCAGGGAGCCTTACACGCCATCTTCATACATCGATATTCTCCGACATATTAACCCGAACATAATTGATATGCGATACTATGACGGTACTCCTCTATCCCCGGAATCCGAGAAAGCAGTCACAGAAGCTGATGTCGTAATTCTTGCAACGAGAAATGGGAGTCTGAGTCCTTATCAGAAAGAGATGGGGATATATCTAGGGAACAAAATCGGCGACAGATTAATCGCGATCGCTACTTGCGATCCATATGATTTCCTCGAAGAAAGCGACATTATCAAGAACTACATTACAATCTACGAACCCACCATCCCAGCATTCAAATCAGCAGTGGACATAGTCTTCGGAATCACTCAAGCAAAAGGTAAACTACCAGTGGCCTCACCAAAACTCAGCGTCAACATTCGCCCTTTCAATAACAGCGAAGAAGATGTGACGAAAGTTTGGATGCTGTGGCAGGAGATTCTCCCGAATTGGCCAGTTAAACATGACTTATTGAAACACATTCTTCTGGATCCAACTGGAGCACATTTAATTCATGAGCACGGGTTTTGCGTCTCTTTCCTTGCAGAAGGACATGGGAAAATTGCTTGCATAGGGGTCTTGGAAGCCTATCGGGGAAAAGGGTATGGTACTGCTTTGATCAGAAGAGCCCAGCAGGAATTGAGGATCAAGGCCCAAGGCTATGGTTTGAAGGACGCAAAATCGTTTACTATAGGCTCTGTTTTTCCCCGGTTGTGGCCTGGGGTTCCTGTCAGTCTTCCAGCAAAGGATAAGGATTTTTTCCTGCATAGAGGTATGTTCTTTATATCTCTGGTATTTGAATTTCGAGTTTCTCTGAAGAAATTGTGCTCGCTAATTGAAATAGGTTTCCGTAAACCCATGAAACCAACGTCAAGGGATCTGTTCCGAAGCATAAAAGCCGATGTTGCACCCCCACACATCCTTGAACGGGTTGCAAAAGTACCACTAACATTCGCACCATGGACACCAGAAGGATACGAGGAATGCATGACAAAACAACGAGCTAACTTCAGCCATAATGAAGTTTGTTCCCCTTTCTTTTCATCCTCAAATCTCTAGAAACTAATCTCTCTCCCTAGCCCTGGATTCAGGCCTATGAAGATCTCGCAGCTGCGAACCAACACCACGAAGTCATGGTTGCCCACTCTCCAACTGGCAAACAAATAGGCTGGACATTAATGTGCTCGGCCTCTTCAATACGTAAAGGTTTTGCCTTTTTGCCCCTGACACCATCCGGGGAGAAGACAGGCTTGATCGCCTGCGTGGGTGTGGATAGGAATGCAAGAGGTAATGGGGCCGGTTTGGCATTGCTAGTGAAAGCAATGGAGAATATGAGGGATAGGGGTATGGATGGGGTATTGATTGATTGGGTGGTTATTAGGGGATTTTATGAGAATTTAGGGTTTGTTCCGTTGTGGGAATATGAAGAGCATCTTGAATGGTGAGTGTGAAGATAAGGTACCTGACAATTTTTGCACTGAGTTTGCAAAGATGTTGGGAGAAGCATTTTCCACTAGGATCACTTGTTTGAGCAGGTCAGATTTTCCTTATTCAACTGCTCACCACTCTGGGGTCTCTTATTCTTGACCTTGCGTCTACTATACAACTTGGTTGAAGTCACGCGTTTGCCAGGACGTCATTTCGATCTTGATCAATACTTCACGTTTGAAAGTTTTACTTTACCAGAGCCTAATGACGTTATCTCATAGGTTGTTAATTCACTAGACATATAGATCGATATCAACTCCATACAACATCACCTTTGAAATATTCCCCATTTCTTCTCTGTAATATACTCCGCGTCTTCTTTTCAGCACCCACATCCACAACAACGTCCACCACAATCAAAATGTCGAAGCTCTCCCCCCCGGTAACAAGCTACCTGATCACATGGTTTGCAATGACAGCTCTTTCTTTCCTCATCATACTTTCGCGAATCCTGCTCCGCAGAATGCGCAGAGAGCGTTTCATGCTAGACGATCACCTCATGCTGCTGTCGATGTTTGTGTATGGGGGTGTAACATTGACAGGTACTCTTGCGGTAGGCTACCTTTTCTCTGCCATATTACTACCAACTATATAAGCAATTGCTGATAAGAAATAGCTTTTGTATGTTATGAATCTGCAGTACGACGAAAAGGAATTCCCGCCAAAGGAACGTGCAAAATGTAGCCTTCCCTGAAAAAATCCCGACTGCCGGAAATTTGCTAAAACTCATAGTGGTTACTGGATTGAAGGCTCTCTATGCCGAGCGATTACTTTACGCGGTCTATCTCTGGGTCATAAAAGCTTGTCTGGTTTGTCTCCAGTCTTATTTCCTTTGGCTCCTCCGTTGACTGGTTGCGTACAGTTGATCTACTATAGTAGACTCACCTCACGGCTCAGGGAACAAATTATGGTAAAAATCACGGCCTGGATTTCAGCCGCAACGTTCATGGCTTTTGTCTTTATGTGGGCGTTTGAGTGTCCACGTATCAATATGCATTGGAATTTTAGCGTTAAGGATGTCCCTGCTTGTAGTGTGAGTTCTGCTACCGGAGCCTTGGATGCTGATGATGCTGATGATGTGTAGATAGGCGTAGGTTACAGATTCTGGTGAAAGAGGGATAGAAGCTAATGAAATGTAGACCCCTGCATCGGTCTTTGCTAGTTCTGTAAGTTATGCGCTCTAGGTTTTAGTAGCTAGTGCATCATTAATGAGAGATATAGGCCAATGTTGTCACAGATTTTATGATTATGGCCATTCCTCTACGGGTCATCTGGAAAGCCCAATTATCTCTCCGGTAATCATTTTCCCTTCCGCTCTCGACTCTACAACCTGACCATTTATAGACGAAAGATCGAACTCCTGCTGCTTTTCTGTACCGGTCTTTTTGTATTCTCCTCCTCTCCTTCGTTGCAACTTGGAGTGCTGATACTTAGCAGGTCATCTTCGTTTCTTTCTTTCGGGCTATTCTCCTCATCACCGCATGGTCTCAAAAGAACTTATTTATTTTATCAGAAGTACGTTCCCCAATCCCCTATCTCGTTACTTTCTGTCGCTAACCTAAATCCTTCTTCACAAATAGTTTGAGTTCACAGCCGCGGTATATTTTCTCCAAACTCCATTCCCACAAAGATAAAAATCGCTCATTGGGAAGGATCTAGACTATTGTAGCCAACGCGCCCATCTTACACGGCCTCTACAAACATGGTAAAAGCACGTTCCGACAACAACGACCTAGCAGTTTTCCTCTGCCAAACCACCCTCCTGAGATCAAGAAACCCAATAGGTTGGAATTAGGAGTTTTGAATCGTCGAAATTCTGTATGTGGCATTTCTCCTTTCCATCCGTCTTGCTAAAAATCAAAAGCAAGAGGCGAACACATTGACTAATGTTCCTGGCCAAAAGTGGCACCCTCTGTCCTCCACCACCTCGTTTCCCCTGCAACCAAACCCCGAGCTGCGGCACTCTGCTTCCCATAAGCAGCTCCATCTCGAACAGAAAATTGGAGGTCCGGATCCATTGACAACTATCACTCGGACGGTAGAGGTCGTGATGACAACGGAGGACGCGAGTGCGATTGATAATGAGGTTGCCGATACGTTGACGAATGACACGTGGGACGGTAATGTGAAGGGTAGGGGAAGTGTGACGACGGTGATTACCGCGGGTGATGGCCGGAAGGATGAGAAGGAGGGCAAGTTGAAGGGTGGTAAGGGAAGCTGGGGAGGAAGAATCTGGGGAGTGACGAAGGGGCCGGGAGCTGGTTCTTAAGATTCGATTCAGATATGTAGCCTGCTTTTTTGCAGTTTGTGAAGATACGCTATGTCCTGAGCTCTAGATAGGCCATGAAAATAATAAGCTGTTTTACGAGCCGAATCCACCAGCACTACCAGGCCCTCTAGTGTCACCCTCCAAAGCCTCTCGTCGAACATCACTCTTGAAAATATCCACAGCACAACTAACCTCCACGAAATCCTCCAACTCCTCACTCACGGTCTTCAACTTCTCTTTCACGGATGCCACACCTTCATAGCCCACTATATGTCTAGCAGGAGGATTTTCATGGCCTCCTATGGCTGTTAATGCATGTACTGTCTCCATCACTAATCGGTCTCGTGCTTCACTTGGTAATTTCGGGAATCTGGATATGATTTCCGGTTTGTAGTTCTTGCCTTTCGCTTCATGGATCCGTGTGTCGGGATGGGAATTCAAGGCATTGGTTAAGATATTGCGGATATCGGGAGCAGGGTTATTCTGCGACTCGTATTGGAGGAGTTGGGGCGCAAAGATAATCTTGTTGGTCAGGACGGAGATTTCTTTATTGGGTTGCACGATGCTGAGTTTTATATTGAAGGGTGCAATTTCATAGGCAAGGGAGTCGCAGTAGCCTTCCAGTGCCCAAATCGCGGCGGTATACATGGACATTCCAGGTGTTCCTATGTGCCCGGTTATTCCTGTGAGGATTATAATGTGGCCTGTATTTTGGGAACGGAGAGTGGGAAGGACGGATTTTATGAAGTTGACCTGGCTGAAGAAGATCGTCTCGAACTGGGTGCGCACTAGGTTTTGTGTGGAGAGAGAAGTGGAGAGTTCTTCGACTGTTCCAACGACAGCTGGGGGTCGTTAGACAGGCGATGAAACCAAGCAACGGGTAATACCTTCAGATGTGCAGCAGAGCATAATATCAATTCTCCCAAAGGTTCCAATTGCTTCTGCAATGGCGGCGCCGCACTGCCCCATTACTCTGCTATGATTCAGCCAGGTCGTAATGTCCAAACATGATCTCTCACCTGCCGTCACACCGTATGCCACGTATCCTATCTTTCCACCCTTCTCTATCCTTCCTTCCGCTCTTGCATTCATTGATCAATTCCCTAAACTCTACACTTCGCTCGTTGTCTTCAATTTCAGTCGGCGGTAACCCCGCGGCTATGTAATCGCCATGTGCAAGCAGAAGTTTGATCAATCGAACAACAAGAGGAGACAGCGCTGAGGTGATGAACCATATTCGAGGGGAATTATGCGTGGCTAGGACTTGTTAGCGATGTCTGCGCTATATGACGAGTTGAACGTACGAAAGGAAGCAGTGGGGATCGGGAGCTTCGAGGGACCAGTCTCGGACATTTTACGCTCAGTCATGATGAGGGTCTAATCACTTGTCGACTTATACATTTGCCTCCTCACATGCATCCGTTCATATACAGTTCGAAGTGGTTGAATGGATCATATGGTAAGAAACGCAAGGCTGAGGGAAGAGTAAGGTTTGAAGTGCAAGTGCACGTAAGGCTGAGCGGACAATCGCTTGCAGCCCACCTGGAAAATGCGGGGGTCACCAAGAACTTCGTATTCTGATATCAGTGCTGTTGATATAAATTATGGTCTTTGTATCACGTAAATTGACTATTCGATCTGAACCTTAGCCTATGTCAGCCTCTTGTAGCTCTTCGTACGTAGAATCTAAGCCACCAGAACACCAGTAATAAGCACCCGTTCGCGGTGCCTATTGCTACGTTTCAAGGCAGACAATCATGACCTGACATATGCGAAGTCAGACTCCAGAGGTCAACTATATAACAAGCTTACATTACACAAAAGTTAAGTTCTGACAAAATATAGTATGTATTCTCGACTCTTCTATCAGTGATTCCTCGCGAACTAAAAATAAATTACTATGTAAACCAACCTAAATTCCTCTGCCATGAAAACACAATCTAACCGCCTCCGCCCTTCTTACTTTCTTCCCCTCCTCCTACCCACCACCAAACTCCCTTCCCAGATCTCAAGCGTTAAGCCTTCAACGAATAACATCCGCATCCGCATCCGCATCCCTATCCTCCACCCTCTCCTCACTCCCCTTCATCTCCCCCGTATCATTCCCAGTTGCAGCCTGTCGTCCATCAGCGAACTCTTTGACTTCTATACTCGCACCTTTGGTAATATCTACGTTATGTGCTGATTCTTCGTCGTTTGTTTTGTGGGCTAGTTGGGTGATACCGAAGAGGTCGTCCATTCTGGCGGGGTGTTAGTGATGTGGCAGGGTGGGGAGGTGGGGGAGAAGGGGGAGGGAGGAGAATACCGCTCTAAGCTCAGCCCTTTGGTTTCGGGGATGAGGAACCAGACGAAGATGAACCTGTGTCTTGTTATGGGGTGGAACGGATAAAAGAAGGGAGGGGGCTGTACATGGAAAAGCAGAAAGAGCCGAATATCTGGAGTGAGAGGGACTTAGTTGGGGCTTGATTTGAGGTATAGCAGATGAGTGGGGCGGGGGCTTACGAAGTATGTGCCCTGGGATGTTTATTAGCGCTTTGTACCGTGGTGAAGGGATAGTCTTCTGGAACTTACGTAACCTGCACGACCAACTGTGACGAGCCTGTTATTTATATCAGTATCAATCCTGAGTTTATTCGACGAGAATACTAACACTAAGTTATATTATTAGTGGAAATAGTAGGATAAATAGGGAGGGTGGACTCACTCGTAGGCACCGCCTTCGCAACCACAAAATTGAAAAGCCATTGCGTAGCTATTCTCATCAGCCTCTTCACACACTAATTTCGGAAGGAACTTTACCAGCAGCAATAGCCACATTCATAGCTCTCAGTCTCGCAGTTGGAATCTCTGAAACTATAATCCTATGCAGCATTAGGCCCGTCTTCCAATTGTCCTCCCGTCCCATAGTTTCCCTCTTCATCCCCACACTAAAAGAAGTGGTGTACGAACCAACAACAAGGACCCCACCCAAACTGGAAGAAAGCCGCGAAGAGGAAGATACACGTCAATGCAAAGTAGCCCACGGGTGGAATGGCGGCGCCTGCCACTGGTGGATCGAATCGTACGTAGAACCCGATTACGAACATGGCGAGCCCTTGTGCGATTGATGTCCAGAGGAGTGAACGTCCTGGGAGTTTGTTAGTCAGGTTTTGAGTTTAGGTGTAGGAAAAGGGGGATTACTTCGGCCTAGAGAATCAGCGGCCATAAGGAGAAATACTCCGCAGGTGACCATTTTCACGATGCCGTAGATTCCAGTTGCGAAGAGGCCATTTTTGGGGCCCTGTGGAAATTTAGAGGGGAAATTCATTGGCTCTAAGATAGTTACTTACGACAATGCCTAGGTCTTGGAAGATAGTGGGGGCGTAGTAGTTGATTGCGTTCTTATTTCTTGGTTAGCTAGAAAGGATGGGATGCTATATTGTTTTGCTTACGGTTCCTGTCATTTGTCTAACTTATTAGCTTGGTTGGAGATGGAATAGGAGGAGGAGGGGGACAAACTGGCAAACCATAAGGCCGATGGAAATGAGTGCTCGGTTTCTGTTTCCTCTAATGGTCCACATCTCGCGCATTAGATCCAAGAAACCTGCTCCGCCAATGAGACGGGCCTATAATCATGTCAGAGAAGCCAGGATTCAAAGGGTCTGGACTCTACCTCATTCTCTAGTTGCTCTCTCATCTGTAACTCTGTTAATAATCAGAAAATAACCTTACGATTAGATGGCTTACTTCTTCAAGTTCCATTCTGATATAAGGGTGATTTGGGGGTAAGCTTTCGAGGATTAGTTATATGTCAGTCTGAATTTTGGACTGAAGTACTGACTTGCTGACAATGCACAATACTTTTGTCGCTTTCTCCCAATTGTCCTGCCTTGCGAGCCATCGAGGGGACTCATTACAACATACTATGCCAAAGAATAAAGAGAGGGCTGGCAGCATCTGAAGAGCTAGTGGGATGATCCAAACTTGGTCCCCTGGTAGATTGGACAGAGTACCGTAGTTGACCCAGAAACTAAGCATCGTTCCTCTATAGTATCAGGCAATATGTTCAATCCGTACGTAAAGGGGAGTAATTACCAGCTGCGATGAAAAGTTGATATAGTCCAGTAAGACCTCCTCGGATTGCTCGTGGGGCATTCTCGCTAACCTATGCAAAATATCAGTCTAAGCTCCCAGATTCTGGGTGGATTTGGTTCACATAAAGGGGTGTAAGCATGCTTGCGGCACCGACTCCAAGACCAGCGACCAGTCTTCCGACGTAAAGAGCGGAGCTATTTCCTGTCAGTATTCGAGTAAATATTTCATACAGATGCACGTACACATGGCCAGAAGAGGCACATTGAATAATAATGCCCAGCACTGTGATACTCGCTGCACTCAATAAAGCAGGCTACGTGTGTTAGACTCCATTCTGGTAAGGGAGTCCTGAAATAGCATACCTTTCGACCCCATTTATCGGCTACCCAGTATGAAATTAACGAGCCAAAGAAGCATCCACCTTGTAATGTGCTAACGACTATTGAAGGTTAGCAGAGCAGGTGTATAATTTACAAGATTGACTTGCTGTTGGCTAGGAGAGCTGCTTGTGCTGTTTTCGAAAGTGTGTCAATGTGATATGCCCTAGTTCTGTTAATCGTGACGACTCCAGACACTGGTGGTCAGATTGGTCATGTACTTTGTAAATGCTGGCATCACAATGATACCTCCGATGGAACCAATGTCTTGCTCATAATTAGCATTTATTGTGGTCGACTAAATTCTTTGACTTACCCCAGCCAAACAGCATACCCCCGAAACATGCTGTAAAGTTTTAGTAATTTTCCTATTAATGTGACCTCTTCGGGTGCATTTGGAGCTCATATAAGCTTGATGCCAGATTCATACCTGAAAATGCTAAGAAAAAGACTTTGAATCCATATATCTCAGGAGGATCACTGAAGTAATTAGCTCATGTTCGTCGTCCAGAGGAGATTTACGAACTTCTTCATAGCCTCATTCTTCACGACATATTGTAGTAACCCCATCTTGGCGGTTTATAGCCCGGCAGAATATAGTATTACCAATTCTCGGGCTGTAGCCTGTTAGACCGAATCTTTGACCAGAAGTTCGGTTGCGAAGTCCAGCAACACTGAGCCGACGAGAAAAATATATAGAAATATGATGTGAAAAGAAGAAGGTTACTCAGGATGGATTATCAGTGATGTACTGCATCCAGTAACTGGGGTTTATCCCAGCAATTGTGGTGGTATGCCGGCTAAATAGATATATATTACCCTTCCAATGGCGAGATGTATAATACCCGCCCTATCGTAAAGTCGACGGATGGCAAGGGCCGAATGCCAGTTTAGTTTCCCCGCATTAGAAATATTGTATGTGATGTGTCACTCGGTTCAAGTGATACAACTTGGGGGGTACATAGAACGTGACCACGCTGAAAGTATCCTGATCAGTCAAATTGAATAGCTTACAATAATGTATGCATAGCTGTCCCCAGCTATACGAGCTGATAATAGCAGCCGAAAGATTGAGTCTGCGCTGTTCCTAGTGATGGACTTCCCCTTTTTCGTGGCGATTGTAGAATCAATAACCAGTAATCCACAGGGCTCACCACCAATTCTCCGTCCTATCACCCTTTACCTTCACACTACGCTGTTGATATCCTTCCTCAACCAATCAGGAATGGCCGGCCGCATTTCCCAGCCCTCAAGATAAGTTTGAGGTAAAACATCCTTACCACATGGCTTGGCATATATTCCTGTCAGATACCAAGCGGTTTCTCCCTTCTTGATTGTATGCTGTAGTGTAGGAATGACTGTCCTACTCTCAATTAGGTTTGAGTTTGGATCAGCATTTACAAGCATAGCCGTTCTCTGGCTTTGGGGCTCCAAGTCTGCTATTCCCGCAGCGCCTTTTGAAACAGCGAATGCGCCTGTTGACCCTGGAGAACTACCTTCGGGAGTGTTCAGATCATAATTTCCAATGATCTTGGGTAGCGTGCCTTCGAACTTTGTCGAGTCATAAAGGTCTAGATATCGACCATCTACTTTTCTCTCATTGCAAATTGCAAATGATCCATCTGCCGTCATGACTTCGCGCCCAGCTTCGATTTTGTGGGTTCGGATATGCCAATTTGGAGTTGCTTTAACTGGAGGAAGGAGATAAGTCGTGATCTTGACATCTGGGAATGGCCTCCAAATTGATTTTAGGACCGGCTGGTCTTCATGGGTCTCAATTATTGCCTCTTCACAAAGCCTTCGCGTCTTCCAAACCTCGCCACCATCATCAGACAATCCTAGTTGTGAGGCAAGTGCAAATTGTTCGAGAGTGAAGCATCCTGTTGGTACAGAGTAACCATATGCACTGCTGTACGCAAATGAGCCATATTTTGCATGAGTACCCTTCATCGGATAGCTGCAGGCCTGGCCAGATGAGAGAAGTAATCGATGACCACCGAGATAGCTGATAATGTGACCAGGGTGTTTCAAAGCCTTCAGCTGGGGAATGAGTCCTGTTGGATATGGTTCTTCCTCTGACGTCCAAAACGGATGATCGGCTGGAACGGCCAGACAAATGAATGCTAGACACGCCCACATTGGACTCTGAGGAGAGTTGTAATTTTCAGCCATATACATATTCGGGAAGCAGTATCCGATAGTAAGAGTACCAGTAGGGCTCCATATTTGCTCCTGAGTTTGCCACCATCGTAAGTTTCTTAGCAGGATGCCTTTCACAATACCCCACGTCAGTGTGCCGGTAATTCGACATCGGCATATGCTAGAGCTCCCCAAAAAGATGCCATTGCAAATCGATATCCCACACTTCGTCCAAATGGAGTAGCTCGCCCTTCTTCATCGAAGTAGTGAACAAAATCTAGAGCGTAGTCTTGAGCTCGCGTTTTGAATTCAGCTGCTTTTGCTGGATCATCGTCTCCAGCCAGTTTTGCGTAAAGTAACTGCAGAAATTGGATGGCAAAACTGCCACTGTAATAATCTTGTTGCCAAATACCTTGGGGGCCATCATTGGACCACCCTTCACCACGGAAGAAAGAATTCAGATGGATGATATCTTGCTCGATCTTTTCCTGCGAATATTTCCCCCCATTTTTCTTCAATCCTAGATTAGCGAAGACTCTAAACCAGAGCCAATTAGTATTGGGCATACTATTTACATTAGTTCAAGTCAAACGATAGGGGCATGAGACAAGACACACTTCTTCGCATTGATTGAATTCCCCAACCAAGCCTCCACGTTCGACCTCTCTTTCTCAGACAATGATTCCCAGAAAACAGGTGCAACTGCCAGCGTAAATCCCAATGGGCACATTTCAACCATTCTCTGATCATTATCCCTTGGATCACCCCAATACTCCGGACTCTCTGGATCTGTGCCCGACTTCAGACCTTGAATCCACCACTCAGTACCATCATAAGTCCCACCACCGGCCAATAAACTCCCCAATGCCCACATAGGTCTACATATTCCCTCGATTTCGGCAGCCGTGTTGTCGAATCTCACGGCTGAACCGCCAGGGACTCTGACACGTGCTTTGAGGGGCGAGAAGTGGGGCTTCAATGGATCAAGGAGTGTTTTTAGAAGTTCTTGTACGGAAGCCCGATCTGAGATGTTGACTTGGGAGAAGGGGTGGATGTCACTGTATCCTAGGACTAATTGTTTCACCATGGTTGGTTTGGGGGCTATGATTATGAGGGGATCTGAATAAGAATTCTTTCGATGGAATGATACTTATCTTCAACGTGTATAACATTGAGGCAATATGCCGAGAGCGGATACTTACCTTGCTTTGCATATTGCCTTTCGTGCGGGGAGTTTGCAGAGGTTGAAGTCGAATCAGGAGGTGTGGGATCAGGCTAAATGTCGTTGCTACTGGCACCCTGAACTTTTGTCTGCAGCTACCGACCTACACGTGACAAGGTCACAAGATTTTTCAAAGAAATGGAAATGCTAGCAATATCTTATTGATATATCGCCATATGCGCTATCTATGGGCATCTAGATCATCATAGATGAATAAGAGTATCAGTAACCAGCCTCGATAGATAAGTGATGAAATACAGGTTTGTGGCAAAGAAACCATAAAGGGGCTCGCAATTTGCTTGATACAATACAACGCCCCATCCATTCATATTTCATGCCGAGCAGGGGTTACCAAGGACCACGGAATCTGCGACTGAGCGCTTGATAAGATCTTTCAAGAAATCCTCGTCCCTTAGTCGATGACAAAAGGCTCCTTGCTAGTTGACGCCTTTTCCTTCGCTGCTTCGATCTTCTTCTTTAAAGCATTTTGCTTCTTTCTCATCTGAGTTAATCTTTCCGCTTCCTCAATCTCCTTCGCCAGTTCCATTGACTCTCTTCGCATTTCCTCTATCTCCAGACTATAGGTCGCTACTTGAGGAGTTACGGTCTTGATCTTCTTGAGAGCTCGAGCATCGACATCGATGATCTCTTTGACTTCTTGCTCTGGTTTGACAGAGGCTCGAGCTGGGGGGACGGCATTACCTCCTAATGCCGGAAGGCCCGTCTCCCCTATTAGAATAGCCATTCCGTTAGAAGATATCGAAGGGGATCTCTCTCGCTTTAGAACAGCAGACTTTCGGGCCTTAGCGCTCTTGTCTTCATCAACAAGGGAATTAATTTCAACAGCATTGGTTTCGAATTGGCGCTGGACTTGCTCTCTCTCGGCTTCCTTTCTAGCATCCTATAATTCCTTGTTAATAGCGATAGTCAATAGTTGGAATGCATTTCGTGTACCTGCAGAGACATGAAAGCTGCCTTTCGCTCCCATCCACGCATCTTATTCCAAGCACGCCACTCTTTTGGTTCATTCTCCCCAACTCCACGGCCAGATTTCGACATAACTGAGCCATTTTTTGCTTCGAAAGCCTTCTTGGTATGCTCTTTATTGATCCTTTGAAGCTCCTTAAGAGCAACCCTTCGTTCTGCTGGCATGAGAACCTCCCAAGCATAGAGGTGGAGCGGAGGGGGAAACTTGACGCAATTTATTCGCTCGAGAAAGTCTGCCAAAATAAACAGTGAGCTTTGGCTATATGATCAAACGTCACGTTCCAACTTGCCTGTAGTCCGAAGATGGTACACAGAAGAAATTACGAGACCGTAGTTATGGATTTCTGTTATAGATTTCCTGTGAGTCTGAGTACCTCCGTTGTATCTATCTAGTTAGAAAATCGAGGCAAAGATAGCTAGTGATACGACTTACCCAATAGCACAAGTAATGCCATCCTTCCCGAAACTGTTTTCATCAACCTTTTTAACTTCTAAGGGGATATTTCCATATGTAATCTGTTCTGTTCTTCCACTCGCCTTCAAACATGTGCAAATATCGATTTTGAAGCCGTCTAGGTCTTTTGGACTGATGCCTGCTCGATCTGTCTCCCCCTTGGGAAGGCTATCATCCCCTGAAAGGGCGCGGAAAGCCAGTCTTGAATTCTTCAGTCCGAATACAGAGGGGTCAACATACTTGATGCTAAATTTGAGATCTGATTTGATACTATTCAAGACTCCTCCCGTTGATGGCGTTGCTGATTCACTACCGATAAAAGAATTACTATCACCGAGAAATTCTAGTACGGCAAGCGCTTCGTCATGTTGTTTAAAATTGAAACCTTTTTTCAAGGTAATTTCCACCTCAAACATTGTTCCAGGCTCCGCTACAATATATCGCTCGAACTCTGTTGCATTTGGTTTCTCTAGGTCTCCAATCTTGACGTACTCATCGTAGTAGCTGCCCTCCGGGTACCGCTTGATGCGGACATCGACCTCGCTACCTCTACACGAATGTATTGGCATCTTAGAGAGCTTGGCGGGAGGGGATAAGGAAAGGATGGCGATGTATGGCAGTGTCTCCGGAAAGGTGAGATGAAGTGTGCTCGACTAAAAGTGACTTGAGAACGGCGGAAGGGTTTGCAGGTCAGCAGAGATATTGTTGCAGAATAGATCCTCAGAAGAAAGCCAAAGAGAAGGAACTAAACAACCAGCAATATTACTTAATTTCTTGTAAAGCAAAGTTGAAGTTAACGATAAGCAAGAGCTTCTCACCTTCACAAGCCCAATATTTCTCGCGATAACCAAGAACAAAATCGTAGCCGCAGCCTGATCTCTCCCACGAACGCTGAATTTGAATACAAAACGCACAACCAAAAAACCAAACATGAAAAGCAGAGCACGCAAAGGTAGATGCTCAATATCGAAGTCTCATGTGACAAGAAAGGAACCTGAGAATCCGATTGTGAAAAGGGAGATATTCGACTTATGTTCGGCGGGGGGGGGGAAAGGAAAGAAAGAAAAAGGCAAGACTTGAAACCTAACCCCGCAGTAAAAAAAAAAGAAAAAGACAAAAGAAGAAAAAAGAAGAAAAAAGGAAAANNAGGAAAAANNAAGAGAAAAAAAGTAAAAGAGAAAAAAAGCAAATATAATATAAAGACTAAAACTAGGATATTTGAATCAATTTTCAATCTGTTGGTACTTATATTAGCTAGACTCAAGTGCGGGTTGACCTAACCCTAAGGGTTCGGTCAATCCTCGGTACCGCTTTGGGAGGCGGTGGCATGCGGCAGAATCTTGCTCATATCCCACACCCCGCTCCCACCTAGATTACTTCTAATACAAGACCATCCACAACCTCGGAGTACAATCAATTGATTAAGTTGATTAGTACTATAAGGTAAAGCGTGATCGTGATCATCCCCGTCTCCCGACACAATCCTATAGCTGAAAAAATCAAAAGCCCAAAAGCCAAAACCTAAAAAGAACCAACTCCTCAATCAAACCAAACCCTTAGCAAAGCTCCAAATATATAAACCGAAGCCCAGCCCCTCCCAGAAAAGAAGAGAGAGAGAGAGAGAGAGAAGGAGNGGGAGATGCATAACGAATAGAATAGATAAATAACATCATAACTATTCAACTAATTCCAATCAGTCAGTCAGTCAGTCAGTTAATCAGTCGGTAGATTTAGATTAAGTATAATACAAAACGGCTATCTCCTCTACGCTACCGACCGACCTATTTATTTACCTACCTAACCTTTTGCGGAAGAGAAGAGAAGAGAAGAGAAGAGAAGAAGAGAAGAAGAGAAGAAGAGAAGAAGAGAAGAAGAGGGGAGAGAATGAAATCAATAAACAAATAGAAGATATATATTTTATAATTCTACTAGGGTATGTAAATATAAATAGGAATAGAAATATAAATATCAAAATAAAAAAATAAAAAGTAGAAACAAGTATACATAATCATATCAATACATATATATCTATTTATCCATATCCCCAAAACCCAGCAGCAAACCAAGTAAACCTCACAACCATCGATAGCTAATCACCAAAAACCAAGTAGCTAGAAGAAGAAGAGAAATAGAATAGAATCATCTAAAATATGGTATCATCAACCAATCTAGAAATCCAATCCACCACAAATACTAAAAAGATAAGTTTTAAAAAGAAAAATCTACTCTGCGCCAGCTAAATCCTACGCTGTGCATTCTAAAATATGCTCTCCCCAATAAAAAGCTAGAAATAAGGGTAAGAATCCAAGTTCCTTTCTTCGTGAAAACCACAGGAAATAATCATCCGTATCGTAACCATCGTCGTCATCTCAAATTGTAAACCCCCAAATAATTACAAAGAATTATAAAAATCCACCCTCCCCACCAAAAACTCCCACGCTTCCTCGCCATCCGCACCTCTTGTCCCTCATCTCGCGTTCCCTTTCCTTCTCTGACATACTGGAGGAAGGATTCCTCAAACTGACACTACTCCTTAGCCCCCCTTTATTGAGCTCTTCGCTATCAAAATCGCTGCTTCCTCTTCTACTCCCATCCAACCCCGAGCTAGAACTCGCATTCGTTTGGACGAGGAGTAGAGACGACGTGGAACTTAGTCGCTTAGTAAATTCGGTGAAAGAAAGACGTGTTACAGAGGCACTGCTGCGGCGTTTCTCTTTTTCTGCCGGGCTAACAGCGAGGTTGTTACTATTTGGAGGATTTGAAGACAGAGGGTGGTTACGGAGAGACGGGCTGGTGCTGGTCGATGTGGAGCGATGGGGAAGGGCCATGGATACGGGGCGCGGCGAGGATGTGGTGCTTGTGCGAGGTCGGAGACTACCTAGGTTTGGGAGTGGAGTTGATATGCCGTGGAATGCCGAGATGGCTTGGGTGTTTTGGAATGGTGGCGGGCTTCGGGGCGTTGGTGAGAGGGGACGCTGAGAGGGGACGTGACGGCTAGATATATAATCGAGGGCTCTTCGGGCAGGGGTGGGAATCATGACGTCCTGATCAGACAAGTCGAGATCATCTTCATCGTCATTCTCGACCGACGATTCTTCAGATTCCTCATCGAGATCCCACTGTGTCTGGTCTATTTTCTTGGTGGCAGGACCCTTCTCGAGTTTTCGTGCGTCGGCTTCTCGCATTAAGGCTTCGAACCGGGCGATACTGCTGATTTTCTCTTCGTCCTTGTCCTGCACTCGGTCACTCCCTGGTATACATCTCATTTGGAAAGCTCTATCTAAGATCGTCTCTCTGGGCCCCTGCGATGTTGATGTAGGCGGTGCAATGGCTGACGCTATACTATTGCTCCCTCTTGTGTGGGATGATAACGCTGATGACCGCCCTTGAGCTGACGTCCAGCCTTCTATGAATTGTGAATCGTAGCCGGACATTGCTGGCGAGGGTAGGTCTGTAGGAAGAGCTGTAGTATAATTGTGGGTAAAGCCCACAGGCGGGTGCTGAGAGCTTGATTGTGAGGAGAGATCGGATCGTCTTGAGCGGAGACTCGGCGAGGGGGAGATCAATGCAGATGGTCTTTCCTTTGGTGCATGTGGATACGAGCTCTGACTAGTGTTCCGACTTGGAAGTTCGGGTCTACCTGTTGATTTGGACGGGACCCGATGATCTCGACCGAAAGGATTGGTGAACGACGGGAAGAGCGGGCTTGAGGGACTTAGAGGACTGTCATCAAGGTTCCCTGGTTTCAGTTCTGCTTTCACAGCGACCTGCCAATCAAATATACTGTGTTTCTCCTCCGGGATAGTCCGGAAGAGAAGTGTATCCGCCCAAGGGTCCTTCGACGTGAGCCCCCCCGTCCTACTCGACCGTCTCTTCCGTAGCTTCTCCGCTGCTTTATCGGGTTTGAAATCCAGCAACAGGGTAGGGAGGGTCGGACTCTGTTTCCGGTGTTGAAGCTGCCGAATTTCGCAGGACTTGAAAGTGGACATATGGTATTGTGCCAGGTATTCCCAATCGCCCTGCACAAGTTAGTTCTCGGATCCCACGGCGGCCGCTTCACAAGCATACCTTCGCCTTGTAAATTGAGATATAGAGACCTTCCGGCGCCGGCTGGGTGACATCCACCAGACTCGTCGGTTTCGAAGAGGTTGCCTTAGGGCCCTTCCGACTCGAGGACTCCGAGCGAGAGAGGAGGTCTGTTTGTGTCTGGAGGTGGGCTCCGGTGCCGAGCACCACGTATCGCGGCTGAAGGGATCGTCAGATGGGTCAAAATTCGACGAGAAAGCAACACAACACCCACCTTCCACACTGCTCTTCCCAGAATCGTGCCCCGCTCCGGGGGGGCCAGCATCAAACCCTCCATCACAATCATTGCGCGCAATTGCCTCTTGAGATCCAGGGGGGTGGCGTGATCGGGGGCAAGCGGCAAATGCAGAAACGCAGATCAGAGACCACGAGCCGATTGAACGGCACCTTGAACCATGAGATGGGGGAACATGAGAAGAGGGTCGAGGAAAGGGATGGAAGGGGATTCACAGGAGGAGAGGGTGGAAGAAAGACGTGGTGGTGGTGGTGATGGTGGTGGAGGAGGTGATGGTGGTTCGTTTGTCGAGGAGAAAGAGAAAAGGGAAAGGATGCCTGGAAAAGACAGGGGGGATCCACACCGTGCGGCAGGCTACTGCCCTCGACTCCGCTTTCGAGGCACGGACAGGCCGTCCCCAGGCAGGTACTGCCCGTGCACGGGGGAGAGAACGCTATAAGCGCCCGACCACGGCACCACCAAACCCTCCTCTTCCCTCCCCCAATCCACCGCTACGAGGACAGTCCTCCGGTGCCACCGCACTCGACTGCACACACACAGCGCCGGCTTTGGCATGGGGGCATGGGGCATGGGCGGTCTGGACCCGGGAGGTCGTGGCGACTGGGACCTCTGACCGCCCGCCGTGCCCCCCGACGATATGATATGCTGGATCTCATGCTTTGCTGCCCGTCATACATACGTCCCATCGATCGGGGGGGGGGGGTCGGGCGCGGCAGGCATCGGTATGGTTGTTGGTTGTGGTGGAACAAGCCGAGACAGGTATACAGTGATACAGACACAACGGGGCGCTTTGTATGGTGCTGAGGGCGCGGAGGGGTCCCGGGGTTCCGGGGTTTCTGGTGCGCTCTATCTCTCTGGGAGAAGTCTCCCAGAACCCGGTGTCCCGAGCTGAGGGCAGCACACCCGTCCTTCGTCACTGTGCCGGACTGGGACAGACCTTCCTCTTCAGCCGGGCGTGATTCGCCGCTCCGTTTCATCTTCCACGATCTCAACCCAGGCCCTGGTCCCGATCACCCGCCCCCGGCCGGCCTCAGCTCCCGGCCGTGGGTGGACATGGACATGGACATGGACATGGACATACGCTCCAAGAATCATAAGCTTTTCAATCCCCAGAGTTAACCGCCGTCCAGGCCCTCTGCTTTGAGTTCGGCCCGCTCCTCCGTGCAGACCTGTGGTAACCTTATACCTAAACTTCTTGTTCTAGAAGGTCTCTGGGCTTGCGTCCCCGCACAAGCGTCCACGCGATGTGCCTGTCCCGTTTCATTTCTGAAAGGAACTTCCCAATAGCGCTTCTCTTGGCGATCGGATGCTCTCTACGCTAACATCATCCTGTACACCGCCATCCTCCACTATCACAACCATCACCACCACCATCACCACCACCATCACCACCACCACCACCACCACTCAAACTTTATCACAGCGCGCTGTGCCCGCCGTACAACCACACTGGTGGCCTGAATCACATACTTCCCTTCCCCCGTGTCGCCCTTGCTTGCCATGTTGACAAATCAGACAGATGTATGGATGTCTCGGTGGTGGGCAGTGAGAGGAGGGAAGAGTAATACTGCATGCAGTAGTGCAAACGACATGCATTAGTCGATGTGTGTTGTGTTAGGTGGCGTGCTGTGGGCATGTCCACCACGTGTGCATTTCTTAGTTGCATCTTGGAATCTTTCTGAAATGCTTGGAAATTGAGGGGCTGGGTTAATGCAAATACAAGGTTATTTTTTTGGCTATTATTTACTTCCTTTTTTTCACACCCCCCCAGACTTTCTGCAAAGTTGCAAGATGCCAGATATATATATATATATAACATGTTTCTGTTTTCACTACCAACGCCACTCCTTCGAGCCCGATAATTTTCAATCAGATCCAGTCTGATAGGAGATAGCAAGCAAATGGTGCCGGGTTTCTTACTACACGAGCCGTAATTCCTAACGCGGTTGGAGTGGGGGCTCGGATTGATATTTATGGGAGTGTACTTCATTCCCCCCCCAACTCCATCGCCAAAGCAAAAATTCCCAAGCCCATATTCATGATCATACACTGAATGAAGAGATGTAATACTTTATGGAATTATTAGCAGTGCAAAAGCCAAAGGTATTGAAAAACCTACAGTCAGAACTGAATCATCGCCACCGTCATCGTGGTTGGCGAGGTAGACATAAAGAATAAGTGCATGCTCATCAGCAAAACCTGGAAAGTTAGCATAGAAACCTAGATAGATATGAAGCCCATACAAGCAATAACTCTCCCCCCAAGCCTCCCCACACTAAGGACCTTCCCCCAATCCCTCCCATCGATCCTAACCGTAGCCCAAGCCTCCGGCCCCGCAGCCTTTAACTTCGAGCTTGGATGATCCTCAATAGCCTCCCCCTCGGCCACCTGTCTCGGATCTAGTTCCGGGTTATCCAACCCCGTCCACACACTCGAGATATTCAGCGCATCCGTCACAATCCTCAGTTTCAAACACCCGTGCATGTTAGCGCTCAATTCCAACTTCGGCGTATTTGCATTCTTCGCCCCAGTGCCTGCCACCAGAGCCAGTTTTGTAAAGCGATCTGAGATGGCTTTCAATTGAAGGAGAGGAGGGAGCACGATATGGGCGTCTGGTTCCCGAACTCTAGGCTCGTGGATCCCCTCCACCCTATCTGCTGTCAACACCCGGATCGGGATGTCCTGCGTCACAACCGCTTCTCTATCCCGTCTCACAGAGGCTTCTGAAATCTCCTCTCGGAAGGCATTCTCGCCGAAGGGATCGGCGCTTTCTCCATTCAAGAACCCATTCGCGCTGGTTCCGCTGTTTATGGTGTTGGTAATGATGGTGAGGGAGAGGACGGGGATGCCATCGTTCTTGGTGAGCCGGATTGAGGCGGCAGTCGCGTTGAGCGCCGATTTTAAGGCGCGGGAGAGGGGTGGGAGGGGTAGTTCTAGGTTGATGGTGTTGTTGGGCGCGGCGGATTGGATCGTGTAATCTTCGAATATGGAATCGATAGCCAGAGATCTGACCTTTGTAAGCTCTGGGTACATGGGGAGAGCAGAATTGCGAACTCACGCCCAAACCTGCGTTCCTGTCTCGGGGATAATTGTAAATCGTACTCCATCATCATCTAGTCGCACCCAAGCTACTTTTCCCAGGGACGATAATGAAGCTGTGAGCTCTAAATCATACTGTTAGTTATGATAGCTGTGTAGAGAGGGTGGGTTCATACTGGAGAACGTTTGAATGTTCCGAACTGAGGTCTTGAACCGCATCTCGAGAAGTTGATGGTATTTGAGGTCCGTAGACGCGTTTGCCGATCTCTTGAGCGGCCCGAAGCTGAGCCGATGTCAATCTCAACTTCATTTGTAGGACTTGGTGGACTTCTAGTATTAACGCATTTGCTGTACAAACTTCTCGGATATATTTGTTGGGCGTTTAAAGATTATTATACCGGTTGGCAGCTCAGTCGGTATGTTAGTAAGCGGCATATATTGCAAATTTTATTTCTTTTAGCTTCCTATATCAAAATCCAAAAATACATATTCCCCCTTCTTTTTTGATATTTTTATGTTAATTTAAAACTAATAAAAATAATAAAATTTAGAATTAGCTTAGTTAATATATTGAATCCTTTGCAACAAATCGACAGGTACTTATCGATATATCAACTAAACTATTTTTTCTAAAAAAACACCGCCGACCAAAAAGTTGCCATAATATTCTTCGAGAGTTGCACTCAAGGTCGTGAACTAGGATTGTTCACTTGGAATAGACTGCTCCTCTCAAAGCACAATTAGACATAGTGAAATAAATGGTATTGAATGACATACATCTAACCAATTTTTTAACCATATACTCCCGTTGACTTCGACAATATAATTTTAGAGTTCTCACTATTGTATAGTCTCGTCGGTCAGAGGGAAAGAACTAAGGTAGTCTCGCAGCCTCTCTGTGGCTTCAAACGTAGTGGAGTTGTAGTTGCTCACACGGATACCCCTTACGCTTCGATGACCTGCCAAGCCCTCGAGGCGCCATCGTGGTGTTTTCGCGATGTCTAAGAATTTTTTTTTCTACACTATCCATAACCTCTGCTTCATCGCCGTCCTAAGTGTTAATTAGTATTATTCGGTGACGTGGGAGGTGGATAACAAGATAGCTTACAGATATGATTCGAAAACAGATGTTCATTCTTGATCGGACAGCCTTGTCGGGTATGACCTACATACAGTCAGGATTAATTCAACTCATACGGGGAGCGATCTCACTTTGTAACGAGTTGGAAGGGCATCAAGGACTTCGTAAATGAGGTCGGCCTTCTCCTTGGCTTTTGCCTCTTGTCCATCCACTTTGTTGGGGAATGTATTGAGAAGGTTTTTAAGAACTTGTCCAGCGACAAACACACTAAAAAGTTACCAAGGGATAACCTCGGACAAGGAATTAACTTACTCAAATATACTCAAAGTGTTGTACAAGCTGTTGTTTTTGGCAATTGTTCTGTAATCAAGTATGCTTGGGCCAATTGGCAAGCCAAGCTTCCTCATCATTTCTGGCATCGGGCATCGCTCCTTGGATACGTTAGAAGTGGGTTGTAGAAGGCTCTTCTTGATTACAACGACCGTAATACCAGTGCAACCTAAATTTTTCTGGGCACCAAAGAAAATCACGGAGAAATTCTTTATTGGTACCCGCCGAGAAAGGATGTTCGAAGACATGTCCGCAACCACGATGGGATCTCCATCCTCGCCTTTTGGTTCTAGTATTTTTGGGAAACTTGGGAATTCAACGCCGTCGACTGTTTCATTGTCGCAGTAATAGACCATCGCCGGGTTTTCCGAGAGAGTCCAAGAATCCTCATTGGGGATTTTTCCAAATTTCCCATCATTGATCTTCTTTGCATTCATAGCAATATTAACATATCTATCTCCTAGGAGATGAACTGCTTCCTGGCTTGCTTTCAATGACCAGGATCCAGTAACGAGATAATCAACCTTCAGATCCTTAGCCACAGCGTCTTGTACTGCCCTTTCAAACTCTTCGTTCCCTACGTGATCTTCTTTTGCAGCTCCCAAGTAAGCCTCAATCTTCGCTCTCCTTTTTTCAACCCAGAACCCAACCATATTACACACCGTCGCTGAAAACTGCCCACTTCCGCCTCCTTGCATAAAGAGGATCTCGTAGTCATTTGGGACGTCGAGGTATTCCCTCAGGTCTGCCTTGGTCTGGTTGATGATATCTCTAGCTTCTGGAGAGCGATGAGAAAGCTCTGCGAGACCCAAGCCAATTCCATTGTAATTCACCAATGCTTCGGCCGCCGTCTTTAGCACAGCTGTGGGGAGCGATGCTGGTCCTGCTCCAAAGTAGGAGACATCTTCACGGCTTTTTCCCATCTCTTGTATGAGAGATTCTGTAATTTGAAGTTACTATCAATGCTTTATAATTTAGTTCTTTCTTCTTTCTGTTAGGTTGCTCGGGAGAAAAGAAAGAAAGAAAGAAAGAAAGAAAAAACGACTTCATGAGTCAATTTGTAAAAGATGCACCTCAAAGGCGTAAGCGAGATTTTTGAAACTTATTATATAATATATTACTGCGCCTCAGTTGGGACACCACAGATTTTCAGTTTCTAGCCATTTAAATGGCTAATTCATTATCGTAACGATAACCTAAAATTAAGGCCGCAAGCCAAGAAATCGAGTTTACCAGTTTATACGATAGTACCATGGCTCGCCTGATTTTTAAGGATCAAATTAAGTAGTGGTCTCATTGTTCTACTTCTGATACATTAGAAACGTCAAAAAGCAGAGAAGCAAGAGCCACTTATGTATCCACCCAACCCATCCATGCAACCGTCCATACATGCATTCTTACGTGCATTCTTTAATTCTTTCCACCATTCTTCGGATCCGTGAATGAGCCTTGACCGCTTAGATCGTTGCGTTGACTACCAGTCATACCAGGAGAGGAAGCCCGGCTAGTGTCGAACAATCTTCGGCCACCCAGACCTCCAAATGTGGTAGGTTCGGATGCGCGGGGACGGAGGGACTGGATGTTGTCATTGTTTGAGCTACGTTGAGGCAATGAGAGCGAAGTCGGTTCTGTACGATTCCTATGACGATTCCAAGCGGCGCTCAACTCTGCATCGGGAGGAGGAAGGGTAACAGTTCGAGGAGGATAGGTAGTCGCATGGCGAGCTTCTTCGATGTCATATCCTCGTGCTGTAGGAGGTTGAGCAAAGCTGGGGTGCGGATTACCAATGCCATAATGTAATGCAAGCAAGCCGTGGCCATTATGATTAATACCGAAACCTTGTTGCTGTCTATTTTCGTTCATCTGTTGATGCTGCTGTTGTTGTGCATTTTGGGCATTGCCACGACCGAAGGTAGTCTCTCGAGAAGTTTCGAAGGCTATATCTCCAGCATCATCACTGATTTCCCAGATGTGACCCTTGCTAAGAAGGTCTGCAGCGAAGGCTGCTTGCTCGGGAGTGTCATGTTCAGGAAAGTTTCGAGTCGCGACATTACCTCGAACTCTCGACTTCGCCCCAGCCATTCTTCTGCGTTCCGTTTGGGTATGATTATTTAGTTCTGGTTCACCATGCTCAGTAGCCCGTCCTGCTTGACGCCTGTTGCAATTGCCTGGGTTGTCGAACTGCCTATTATATCGATGGCCATTTCTTCTATGGTTTTGACGGTTCATTGTTGCTTGACTTGGCATTTGTGCTGATCCCTGCATATTTGGAGGTGGTCGGGATTGTAAGCCGAACCGACTGTCAGTTGTTGGTCCTTGATGTGCCTCCCCGGCAACATCTGATCTGTTTGGCATGCCATAAACGCTGGGAGTACGTTGAACACTAGCATAACGGCTCGGGACTTGTTGGTAAAGTCGACCTTGGCTATCTCGGTAAGAAGTGGTCACTGCTGCTGGAGCTGCTTGGGTTCGAAAATCGTTGAATGCCTGGTTGTCATTGTCATGTCTGTTTTGGGGACCTATGGCTTGGCTATCATTGTCGTAACTGTTTTGAGGGAATGCAGCTGTTGTCTGAGCTGCCGCGAGTTCCTCGTGCGTACTGGACAAAAGCATTGGTGCTCTGCTCTCAAGTCTAGTCCTGTTGACCTGAATCTCTCTGATTGCTCTATCAATTTGGAGTGATTGGTTAAAGAAAGGATGTTGTTCGGCAGGGTCGATTTCATCAACGATATCCTATGATCCGGTTAGCAAGAAGCTGAAGTCCATATATTGTGGATTTACATTTGGACCAAAAGTAAGGCAAGTGCCATTTTCATACACCCGGACTCTTTGGGAGCTTGTATCTGCAGTTTCACCATCCGGACCAACTCTTAAATACTCCTGAAAACTCAATTATTGGCAACTGACTCCTTTATCTATAGATCGATATAACCAACCTGTGCCCGGCCTTCCGAAGGGGTGTCCGGTCTTCCAGGAGGTCTTAAACCCCAGGGGCCTTGCGCTTTTTTCATTGTAGATCGAGCAAACTTGCTTTATTCAAGAAAGGACTATTTAGAGTTATGTTAGCCAATTTGCCCAGACCCAGACATAGAATTGGATTCTTGTCACTGTGTAGAATGGACTGGACGATTGGTATAATAGCTAGAAAAAGGTGCATATGGTATCCGGACACCAAGTGTGATCCTTTTCCCCAATGTCAAGAATGACTTGAAATATTGGCATTGCAGATAGAAAGAGGAGAATGTGGTTTCCGGACATTATTGTAATCCGCCTTCCCAATGTCCAAGATAGATCGAACGATTGGTATAGCAGTTGCTGCTGGATCCTGAAAAACAGTCCGGGTTGAAAGGTATAAACAAAAGGGGTTTACTCACAAATCCAAAATAAAAAGGAAAAGCAACAGATTCTGATTGCAATGCAATGTTCAAAAAGGTGCAAATTTGCGCTTGAATTGTTTGTAGGTTGAAAAGCAAAGTAGAAAACACTGCCAAATATATATTTATATTATCTAATTAAGCGCGGTCCTACATAGGCAGAGTCATATTTGGAAAGTATTGAAAGGTGAATATTAGTTTCTGATGTCTGGATTAGACAGTAGATTGTTACTAATAACAAAATATTATCTTTAGAGATTTCTATCAGCTTAATATGTTTAGATATGTCATATCCTTGTATCACTTGAATGTTCTTCAAGATTATTATATTATACCCCCTTCCTGCACCCCTCCCCTACTGCAAATTTATTATTATATTTAAGCTTATTAGAACCATCTCCTGCCCAGGATCTATCTGCTATCACAAGCCAAGGTCATTAATGTCTCACCCTGACATCTAGAATCCATAACCCCCCCAACAACCAACTATGTTTCTTCGTGTCCAAAAACCTATGAAATGTCTCACCCACCTAGCAGCTGAGCGATAAGAAGGACGCCTCAGACATCAACCACTATCAGCCCTATGGCCTTGCGCCCTCATGCCCTACGACACCACCTGCTGAAAACATCATCATGAGTCAAAGAACCGAGTCCGAGACAATGTGGTTTGTCTCTTTCATTGTTTGTCAGATGACATTCTTGCGGGGTTTATCTATACAAATGCCGTCCTATTCCCTTTTGCTATTTCCAGTTCCCTAGTGTCAGATCGTGTTTCTTTGATTTTTGCGTCGAGATTACAGGTTGGGAACTTAAGCACAGAAATGGGGATGAATGCCTGTATCCGTCTCCTGCCCGATCTCTCGAATGAAGGCAATGGCGAAGGGGATGAAGAATGCTGCTCTATTTGCAATGAAACGCTGAACCAGCCGCGCACTGATGGCTTGATTGAGAAAAAGGCCATTTTGCCTTGTGCGCATACTTTTGGCTCGATTTGTATCGCGCGATGGCTGCAGAAGGAGTCTGTGTTTAAAGATTGTCCGAATTGTAGACGGAGGATGGTGTATAAAGAGTGTGGGCATGGGATTAGAGCGTTGGAGATTGGGGAGGAGGGAGTGGGAAGGTTGGGGATGGGGAGGAGGGAGTGTGATATGCCAGGCTTGTGTTGGGGGTGTAGAGGGATGGGGGAGAAAGAGAGGGAGGAGAGAGAGAGAACCAGGGCTGTTCAGAGGGCTTTGGAGGGATTGCGGTTTTATCTGCCAAGTGTGTTGGGGGGGTTGTGTATCGGTATTGGATTGAGTGTAGATAGGAGGTTGGAAGAGGTGAGGGAAGCTGAGGTTGGTGGCAGGGACAGGGATGTGAAGATGGGGGAAGAGTGGTAGTGACAAATATCAGGGAGCCGGAGATGGTAGATATGGGTTTCGGCTTGTTTGGAATGGATGGAGAAGTAAGGGAGGGAACTATTTTGAATTGCGAGAAAGGGGGACATTCAAGGAAGAGTTGGATTTCAGCTAGTTTGGCAACCCCGGATAGAAGAACAGAAGGGCAAGGAAATAATTGTAAATGTGGGAGGAAGGAATGGATAGAAAGATGTTTCTGCTTGTTCAGCAGACCTGCTATAGAGAACAACTATAACTACTCACCCAGATAGTCTCATTGAGGTCCGATTACAAATATCCAGTCCGAAACCCCTAGAACCGATATAAAGCCAATAATGTCTGTGATTTATGGAAACTAACACAACTAGTGTGTATTATCGTCATATACTTCTTCTTTGGTCGTCCCCATCTTCGTCATCACTGTCGTCTTTAAATCCTTCTTCCAACTCGCGAGATAGTCTTCGTCCAAAATCGTCTCTACCTCTTCGCGCATCTAATGAAAGTGCTTCCCTTCGATTATCATCTACTTCAAATAATTCCTCTCCATCTTCCTCATCAAAATCACTGCCTATCTGACCTTCAGCACCTTCCCTTTGTTGGTTGCGGGCATAATCTGATGCCCAAGAAGACGGCGAGAGGTATCTCGTTAACACACTTTGTACTTGTTGTCGCCATGGTGTTGTTCGTGAAGAAATCGCATCTAAGGGTAAATATTGGCTGTATCGAGGATGGCATCGTCTCCATAATGGAGCAAGGAGGTAGGAAATGAGGAGGTAGAGGAGGAGGGAAGTTATAGCGGGGATCAGCAGTGTCTGGAATGGATTAGCAATGTTCGAGATCTTTGCGAGGAATCTGAATCTACCTTGACTAACGATAGTGCGCCGCCCATCTCAGAGTCTTCTTCGTTTCCTGCTGCGTTGGGCGCTGGGTGAGGAATATATACGTTATTGTCTCTCCTTGTTGGAGAACGAGGCTGCCACGGAATCGTGGGCATTCGGGCTGTCGGGGCAAGGAATACAGTGTAGTCGATAGGTAATGGAGCGTGAGGATTGATCACAACGGCATCCGCTACGCCATTTGTCGCCGTGAACACGAACACGGGCAAGAATGGAAAGTCCAACTTTCCAATCACACCCAACAATCCGTGCAACATACAGTTTTGCCTTCGAGTCGCAGGATGGTGTTGCGTTGCATTTACATTATCAAGCAACATGGGGAGTAAGAAGACGATACTATTCTCGGCCTTAGCTCAGGGGACTTCGCTAGTCTGGTTGTGTGTCCCCGTAACCCTCATCAACAACCCAAAAGAATCCCATCTTTCTGTACAATCACTCTTTTATCTACTGGTTCAGTTCGACTTGATTATTTTTCTTGCTCTCCTTCATAGTCTTCCATCTAAAGGCATTGTCGGGCTTCTCGTCAAAGAATTCACCTAGGCTTGCTGTGTTCAGGAGTGTTTGATGCGAGTGAGAACTGTTTCAGCCTTCGACTAACAACGACCGGGCAAGCTACAGCCCCGATAACGATCTTTTCTCCACATTCTTCAATAATTCCTTTCTGGTGCCGGAGTCAATCTTAGTAGACTGTGCGTTGTTGAGGATAGGGGAGATCTGCGGGTAAGCGCGCGAATTTTGAAGCTGTGTAGCGATGGACCTGGGCTGCTCTGCTGGTTGGAATCTCTCGTTGAGCGTCGCAGACTAAAGAAACTTTATGCTGACTGGTATTTAATGCTGTAGCCGTCAAGCCCACCCCCCCGGCGAATATCCATCTCAGACGACCAGGAAAACGCATAATGCCAACTTTCCAGACATACCTATATCATTGATGAGCATAAAAACAACCGGTTGGAGGCCAAGACCTGGGAGCTAGAGCATTTCGCTCAGAGGTGGTTGAAACGTCTATTTGGACGACTCCGACCATGGCAGATAAGTCTAGACAATCTTCTGGCGGCAAGTCGTTCTTTTCGAGGGGCAAGAAGGATAAGGACAAGAGAAATGTTAGCGAAGATGGGAAATATTTAGGAGACGACAAGGCGAGCTCGATTGGATCAAGATCTTCAAGACACACGAGAGATTCTTCAATTGCCTCAAATGACAGGCCAGATACGCCCGGTGCGGACCCGCTTGGAATTAACATGACAGCAGGAGTAATCACATCAATTCCATACGACAGTACATCTGATAGCAGATCTCCAATACCGGTGGATTACCTGCCAAGAAGTGACCAGATGCCTACGCGAAGAGAACCTCTACCACACCATTTGAATAAAGGGGGAGGAGATTTTCATCAATATCCATCATTCGACCCAGCCGCTATCCAAAATGCTATTATCCCTAATGGCAGTTCACATCCAACGGGCCCACGCCCCCCACCAGGAACATCTAACATCACAATGGCATCTACAGGAAATCGAAATACGCAACTTCAGCAGTGGGGCCCTGGGAGAGCGAGTGCTATGAGTAATGGAGGCCATAATTCGAGATATGATTCGTATTCAACGGCACAGTCTTCAGCTTATGCACGAAGTTCATTTGACCAGTCTAGTATCGATTCGAGTACCGAACGCTCGAGTATATTTTCTTCTGGCAGCTCTTCGAGGACGGCCTTGCCTATTTCACATTCAAATAATTCTTTATCACCATTATATCCATCGAGCCGAGATTCACATCGATTAACAAAATTACCACCTACCGCTGCTTCCAACTCCAATGCACCGTTAACCCCTGATGGGTTCAATCTTACTAAGCCTACAGATGATAATATAATTGAGGAACAATTTTTGGCCTTGATGCAGAAACGAGGATGGCATCACCTACCAGAGCAAGCGAGGAGACAAATGATGGCGTATCCTGCGGCCAAAAAATGGACGTTGGTACATCAGGATCGTCTTACTGAATGGCAAGGGGAACAAAAGCGAAGGACAACAGCTAGGCAGACGGGCCAGTATGCTTTCGGTATGGAAATGATTCACAATGCGGAGGAAGAAGGAACGCCAGAGTGGTTCGTAAGAAAAGTGATGGATAACAGTATAAATCCCAAACAATTACAGAGCCTATCTGTTAGTTTGCGAACCCAGCCCATTGGGTGGGTGAAGACTTTTGTAGAGTGCCAAGGCCAGGTCGCTCTAACGAATATCCTTGGGAAAATAAATCGACGACAAGCCACAGGACCATCCCCCGCAGATGGGACCACGAGTGACAAGGACTTAGACCGAGAGTATGATATTGTCAAATGCCTGAAGGCTCTTATGAATAATAAGTTTGGAGCGGACGATGCATTAATGCATCAACAAGTCATTGTGGCATTAGCTACATCACTTATATCACCGAGACTGACTACCAGGAAACTTGTAAGCGAAGTTTTGACGTTCTTATGCCACTGGGCGGACGGGCAGGGTCACCTCAAGGTTATCCAAGCTATGGACTATGTCAAAAGTCAGCAAGGCGAAAATGGAAGATTCGATGCATGGATGCGTGTTGTCGAAGTTACGGTCGATGGCCGAGGCAAGATGGGCAGTTTGGTGGGAGCTAGTGAAGAAGTCCGGAGTGGCGGTATCGGGATGGAGAATCTCCTCATGGAATATGCAGTCGCAACTCTCTTCTTGATTAACATGGTGGTGGATGCCCCTGAGAGGGACTTGCAACTCCGAGTCCATATCAGGGCCCAATTTACAGCATGTGGTATCAAGCGGATCTTAACCAAGATGGAAGGCTTCCAATACGATGTCATAGACAAACAAATTGAGAGATTTAGAGCGAACGAGGCTATCGATTACGAAGATTTGCTTGAACGCGAGAACAGTAGTATGAAGGATGGCGTTGAAGGAGATGTGAAGGACCTTACAGATCCAACTCAAATCGTTGATGCTATCATGCAAAAAGTTCAGGGCAGTAGGACTCAAGACTACTTTGTGTCTGCAATGCAACATTTACTCCTTATGAGAGACAGTGATAGCGAGGAGCGGCTACGTATGTTTCAATTGGTGGACTCTATGCTTAGTTATGTTGCCATGGATAGAAGATTGCCAGACATGGACTTGAAGCAAAGTCTCAATTTCACAGTTCAGAGTCTACTTGATAAGTTACATACAGATTCAGAAGCTCGACAAGCTCTCGATGAAGCATTAGAAGCTCGTCAGATTGCCGATTCGGCAATGGCGGAGCGAGATGAAATGAAATCCCAAATAGAGCTTGGTGCCGATGGAATGGTGGCCAGACTACAAAAGCAACTAGAAGAACAAGCTCAAATAATTGAAGTCCAGCGTCGTCAAGCTGATGCATTGAAGGGCGAGGTGGAAAACCTCAACACTGTCAGGGCAAAAGAAGCTCAACGAAATGAGCTTGAGACAAGGGAGCTTTATCTTATGCTGCGTGATGCTCAAGATATTGCAGCTTCGAATGCCGCTAAGGGTACGAATGGCACTTTGGGCGAGACTAATCCTGCACAGATGAAAGGGATCCTCGATCGTGAAAAGCTTATGGATCGCCTTGAGATGCAAATTGAACGCCAAAAGACCCAATATAAACTCGAGGGTAGAGTTTGGGGTGATGCTGCAGGGCCCTCTGACCGCCTCCGTGCACTTAGAGAAGAGATGGACGGTGAGAAGTCTTCTGAAGGGGTCATGCCGCCAAGAGATTACAAAAATAGTATGCTGGGCAGTGTTTCCAGACAAACAAGGATACCAAGGAAACCTGTCAACTCGCAAGAATTAGTTCTTGAAGAGGATGAGGGCGATGGCATCGTATACGAAAAACCACGGGTGGTGGAACTGAAGCGCTCTAAGCAAGCTCCTGGTTATCTTGAAGAGATGACATCGAAAATGAAGCGGTTTGATGCAAGCGATGATGAGGAAGGAGATGGAGTCACGACGGGTCCTTCTCATCCAAGTCTGGAATCCGATTCTCCCAAAACTCCCAACGATGAAGCAGTACCAAAAGCCGAAGGATTCAGTGGCCCACCCCCGCCTCCTCCGCCTCCAATGCCGGTACCTGGCCAAACACCAGGATTTACCGGCCCACCACCTCCACCACCTCCACTCCCTCCCCCTATTGGATTCACTGGAGGACCGCCTCCGCCTCCACCGCCAATGCCTGGCACTCCGCTTACACCTAGCACCCCAGGTATGATGCCTCCGCCTCCTCCGCCTCTCCCAGGTCAAATACCGTCTGGCCACTTCTTGCCACAACCAGCCTATAATTCTGTTCCTACGATTGGCCTTCCTATGGTACGGCCAAAGAAGAAGCTAAAGCCCCTGCATTGGGAAAAGGTCGAAACTCCCAATACTACTCATTGGGCGGCTCATGCACCGACTGCAGCCGAAAGGGAAGAGAAATATGCCGAGCTCACACGTAAAGGCGTTCTCGATGAAGTTGAAAAACTCTTCATGGCCAAGGAAATTAAGCAGCTGGGCAAGAATTCCAGTAAGAAAGGCGAAAAGAAACAGGTCATCTCGAGTGACCTAATGAGAACATTCCGTAAGTCATTATGATTATGCGTATATTTTATTTCGTAACTAATATTTTCAGAAATTTCACTCGCAAAGTTCTCATCATATTCATCTGATAAAGTTGTTCAAATGATCATCCATTGCGACAAGGAAGTTCTAGACAACTCAGTTGTAATGGATTTTTTGCAGAAGGACGATATGTGCACTATCCCCGAGAACACTGCCAAACTCATGGCGCCTTATAGCAAAGACTGGACCGGACCTGACGTTAATAAAGAAACTCGGGAACTAGATCCCTCCGAACTTACTCGTGAGGACCAAATTTATCTCCAAACCGCCTTTGAGCTTCACCACTATTGGAAATCCAGAATGAGAGCTCTTGCACTAACAAGATCATTTGAGCCTGAGTATGATGAAGTTTCTGACAAGTTGAAGCAAGTCGTCACTGTGTCAGAAACGTTAAGAGACTCGGTGTCTTTGATGAACGTTTTGGGTCTTATTCTAGATATCGGAAACTACATGAACGATTCCAATAAACAGGCTACTGGTTTCAAGCTGAGCTCACTGGCACGTCTCGGGATGGTTAAAGACGACAAGAACGAATCCACATTTGCTGATCTTGTTGAGCGAATTGTTCGAACACAGTACCCTGAATGGGAGTCCTTCACTGAAGATATTTCTGGAGTCATTGGAGCGCAGAAGCTCAATGTGGAACAACTCCAACAGGATGCAAAAAGGTACATTGACAATATCAAGAATGTCCAAATGTCTCTCGACTCGGGGAATCTGAGCGACCCGAAGAAGTTCCACCCACAGGATCGCGTCAGTCAAATTGTACAGCGGTCGATGAAGGATGCTAGACGAAAGGCTGAGCAGATGCAAATATACCTGGAAGACATGATACGAACTTACGACGATATCATGGTCTTTTATGGAGAAGATCCAAGTGACGAAAACGCACGGAGAGATTTATTTGCGAAGCTTGCGCTCTTTGTTAACGAATGGAAGAAATCGAGGGAGAAGAATATAGTATTAGAGGAAACGCGGAAACGCAATGACGCTTCTATGAAACGGAAACATGCTCAATTGAAGATTTCTGCGGTTGCCGATGGGAGCGCACCATTGTCACCTGTCTCGACTGGGGCCATGGACTCATTGCTCGAGAAACTACGGGCAGCAGCACCGCAAGCCCGGGACCAGAGAGATCGAAGGCGAAGAGCGAGACTTCAAAACCGGCATCAAGTTCGTGTTGCTTCGGGGCAGAAGATCCCCGACCCAGATGAAATACCTGAAGTGGAAGAAGGGCTGAAGAGCCCTGAATCAGTTACAGATGACGTTATGAGTCCTTCTCCTGGCCCACCCGAGGGCTCAGAAGATGACATCGCTGAACGAGCTGCTTTACTGCTGCAAGGAATGAGAGGCACTGAAGCTGAAGAGGAAGAGGCGTCTAATAAGAGAGAGAGTATGAGGAGGTCACGGAGGAGGGAGACTGCAGATGAAGAACGGAAGGCTCGTCGACGGCGGAGAGAAAAAGCTTCCACTATTTCGGAACAGGCAGATGGGGATGCTATCCTTGAAGAAGAGCCCGAAACACCTTTAGATCCTCCAGAGGAGAAAGGGGAAAACACTCCAGTGTCTGCGTTAACAACAGTAGTCAGCCCTCCTAGCCCGGAGGGCTCGGAGAAGAAACCGATTACGCTGAATGATTAATTCTTTGGAGCTGAAGCTGTGGGAATTCAAGTAGTGATATGGGAGTGGAGTGAAGGGAGTGATTAAGATACGACTTTGTAATGTCTAGTGCTTCGATAGAGGACACCCAACCTACACTTGGGAAACCGGCTTTTTTCTTGTATTTTCTCGATATTTTTCTAAAGGGTGCTTTGTGCATTGTGCATCGGGTGTGCGGATGCTTAATGGCACGGAAATTAAAGGATATGGGAATTGCATGGATGGAATTAAAGGGCATGCAACGTAGGGTTTGATGTGTACAGTAGTGAAGTGAAACGATGAGAAGTAATTGAGGAGCTCGGTTCTTGATTGTGCTATACTATGCTGGTGATCGAGATGGACTTGAATTTTTCATATACTTGCATGTATTAGTGTTCCACAGCTGCAATTTCTCTAACAGGAACTTTGAGTAGTAGATAATTATATGAGCAAGGCTCCAATTTTATACGTTACTATTAAGACTAAAAAAAAAGTAATGTAAATAAGGGTTGCCTTTTAGATATTTATGGGGAAGCATTCTGGCCCTAGCTTGTTCGATATGCCCCCTTTCCATTCGCTTATTTTAGCTTCTTCACATTTCTTTCCCTTTTTCGCGTTAAGACTAGATAGACTGTTTCATTGGTTTATCTTGAGAATCTACGTGGGGATTGATTATATTGCTTCTCTATGACAGTGAGCATATTGAATAAACTATATATATCTTATCGTAATATTCCTATCAAATCACAGGGCTACGAAAAAGGTATGCTTTCTTGGGCTTTGGTATTCATTATTTCTTGTTCAGCCGATGCAGTCTCTTCATTCTACGTTTTGTTTGGATTTCCTACTCTCTCCCACTCTCTTCCCATAATGCGAATTTCCCGTAAGTAAATATAATCCTCCCTTCCAGTATCTGGGTCAACATCCAGCATGACCACCTGCGTATAGGTCCGATGGAAATCAGATGAAATCACCTACTCAGTATAAACGACTCTTTCGTGCGTGTAGTTCGTACAAGGGGATATTTGATTAGCCGTTCTGTTGACCTTGTTTGAAAAGTTTTGGCCATTGCAGATCCTTGCATCGAGAGCGTAAACTCGGTGTGAAAAGACGCCTTATGTTTCCACATACAACTGCAACTGGAGAGGAACCAATGGGCCAGTCCTCAAAGTCTTCTGTAAGTTTTCCTTTGCGAATGAGGTCATTCCATTCCGCTCTCCAGTCGTTATATCTATTATTGTAACTCCAGCTATAATCCGCCCAGCCGCGAATCCGGCCTGGATGTTGGATATTATTGAGCGCCAATAAGTGAAGTTGTGCTTTGTTAGGATCATGAAGGATAACACTCGCAAGATTATATTCCATATTTCCTTCGAGTTCAATACATCCGGCGTTGGGAAATGAATATTTTATATTGAATGATGGCTGTTTGTTGATGAGCGCATAATGCGAGGCTTGGAGATGGACGCTTGTCGCCTTGTCAAGCGGAGATAATATTTGATATATCTCCTCAAATTCCCTATTTATAGCTAAGAATGATTTGTCTTCATAGTTCCATAGTACATGTTCGTATCCCATAGCCCAAGTGAAAGAACCAACGTATCGGCCATATTCTGGTGTTGTGAGTACTTGGACAATGAACTGAGGCTGTCTGGACATAATTATCGCGTTATAGAAGAAATGGACTGTATAATAAATAGCGGGAATGCTGAAGTTGTGACAAAGCTTCGAAACGGATGGGATTCTTCTCAGTGTGCTATTCGGAAGATACTCCAAGACCATCATCCATAGTTCGTTGCTGATACCTTCATACGGTTTGAACTGTGTCGGACCTGAGGCCGACATGGCTGCGAAATCTCCAAATATCAAAGTGAAGCGGGACAATCGTATTTCGAGTTGAGAGATACGAGAGATGCTGGTATGGATCTGAGCTCGAGCACAAAGTTCGGAGACAGTTACATGATGATTGAAATCAAGAGATGCTCATTGTTAACTGACGTTAATCTCCAAGGACTTGAGGTAGCAAGCAAAGGAAAGGAAGATGGATTCCTTCCTCAGCCTTCTGTTGTCAGCCTCGTGAGAAAGGCTGTCTGCACGTGACGTACTCGAATAAATGTCGATCGTGTTTAGAACCACGACGTAGTTACAGCGCAAAACAATCCAATCTCATAACCCAAAGGCCACAATTATTAATGATTGAAGCCCCGAAGTTTATAATTCCTTCCAATATCAACCATGGCAGCCAACAAAACCCTTGACCCAAGCACTTGCACTACCGCCCAAGAAGCATTCAAATACCCCCTCCCTCAAATCCGACAATATCATCGTAATTTAACAATTGAACTCGACGAGAAAAATGCGCGTTTACGAACATTGGTTGGGGGAAGCTATAGACAGTTGTTAGGTACGGCTGAGACGATTTTACAGATGAGAATTGACATTGAGGATGTGGAGGAAAAGCTGGCGAGGGTAGGAAAGGGCTGTGGGAGGAGTGTGATTGGGGGTATGATTGCGGGGCTAGGGAAATTGCAGAGCCAGAGAGAGGGTATAAGAGAGGAACTAGGCTGGACGGCGAGGATGAAGATCCTAGAAATGTGCGGGATTAGTGTTGGGAGGTTGTTAAGGAGGGGTGGAGGGGCTGACGGGGAAAAGGGCAGACGAGGGAAGGGATTGGTTCTCGCTGCGAAGGTTCTCGTTCTAAGTCGATTATTAGTCAAGAGTTTGAGTGATCCTGTTAATGACGGGAAGGAAGAGAAAGAAGCAGTTGAAGAAGCTCGAAGGAAATTGGGGACTTCGAGAAGGAGATTACTCAGAGCTATTGAGAGGACTTTAGAGAAGGCAAGTGGGGATGGCGACAAAGAGGATCTAGTACAGGCTCTATGTGCGTATAGTCTTGCGACCAGTTCTGGCGCAAAAGATGTTTTGAGACATCTTCTGCATGTTAGGGGCGAAGCAATGACTCTCACATTTGACGCTGAGGTGGGAGAGAAGCAGGAAATGTCGAGGATTATAAAGGCTTTGGAGCTTTATACTCGAACCTTACTCGACGTTCAGGCGTTGACACCACGGCGCCTCTCAGAGGCCTTGGCAAGCTTAAAAATAAAGCCCTTGTTGAAAGATGAAGGAATTCGAGATTTGGAAGGGTTGAGACTGGATGTCTGTGAAAGATGGTTTGGTGATGAGATTTCATTTTTCACTCCATACGTTCGGCATGACGATCTCGATGGGACACAGGCCGCGGACATCTTGAAGGGATGGGCGAAGAAAGCATCACAGGTGCTATTGGAAGGACTTACTAAGTCGATGCAAAAGTCTACTGAATTCAAAACCGTGGTTGAATTAAGGACAAACATCCTTGAAGTCTGGATTAAAGAAGGCGGAAAAGCCAGAGGATTCGATCCATCTGTTCTTCTTAATGGTCTCCGTGTTGTGATCAACGATCGCATGGTGCAACTTTTGCAGTCGAGAGTCGGAAAATTACATCTCGTGGGCACAGAGATAGAAGCGACTCTTGGGTCGTGGAGAGATGGGACTACAGACAAATATGAAAGTTTATGGCAGGAAGATATGCTGGGAATGGATATCAGCAGTGGAGGAAAACATTTTAAGCAAGAAATTTTAGCTCGTACATACGGACGGAACGATGCTGTTTCAAGAGCCCTCAAAGGCTATCAGACGTGGCTGCATCTCATTGATGAAATGGCTACTATATTGGAACAATTGAAGAAGCAGAGATGGAATGACGACCTCGAGGGTATTGAAGATGATCTAAGTCTGGAATCTCGAAATACCCTTCTTAGTCAGGAAGACCCGCAGATGCTTCAAAGTCGTCTAGACTCTAAGCTGGATGAAGCTTTCAAGGAGCTTGACGATAAAATCTTCACCCTTTTTTCTACCTACGAAGAGAGCGAGTATGTAGGGAAGATATCGATCTACCTCCTCCGCGTACTACGCGATATTCGAACACATCTTCCAAAAAATGCATCACTACAACAATTTGGACTGGCTATTGTGCCTTCACTTCATAAACAACTTGCCTCCACAGTATCAACTAATCTCACCGAATCATTCGCGAAATCATTCAAGAGGAAACGAGTCGTTGGAAGAGCATTATGGGAAGGAACTCCAGAGTTACCCGTCCAGCCCTCTCCATCGACTTTCAAATTTCTTCACAGTTTGACTTTGTCAATGTCCCATGTAGGTGCCGACCTATGGAGCCCGATAGCACTTGGTGTTTTGAAAGCCCATCTTCGGGCAGAGTTAGGCCAGAAATGGGCTACCGTTCTAAACATCAATGATACCAATGGTAGCAACGGAGCAAATGGCGAGGGCGCGCAGAATGAATTTATTATACAGGCATTGTTTGATATCCTTGTATTGCAAGTCTCTTTAGAGCACCCAAGCCCCTCCGGCGATGACAGATTAGAGACTTTAGGGAAGAAATTGGGAAGGCATTTAGAGCTGGAATCATTATCACAAAAACGGTTGCAACAGGCTGCAAAAGAATATTGGAAGAGGACGGGGTTGTTGTTTGGGCTTCTGACAACATAGATATCACATCTAAAATGATAGGTAGCATAATGCGAGCTGAAAATATATGGAATTATATCACTTTGTTTCACCTACGGCCTTGTCGACGAGGCTGACCTTTTAAAATGCAAGGATATAAAACGTGGCGATCCGACACATTCGGGCGCTATCGGGACCAACGCGCTTGAAAGAACAACTTTTTTCAAAGCCCCTCAACAACACGAATTATGTCAACCACACGTTTGACCTTCCTGTACCCTCATCTCTTTCGCACCATGCGAATAGGAGAATCCGCGAGACATACTGTACGATCTCGAAGTCAACACTTTCGTCAATCGAATGGATTTGTAACCACGACCGCAAAACACGAACGATTTGTAGAACGGCATGGGAAAGCCGTCGAGCCATTCCTATCCCCTGACGAGAATGCAGATGGCGTTAAAGTCTTTGTGTCGAATGTAGAGATTCAGGAAGGAGTGGAGAATAAAAAGAAGGGGAAGAGTAGGCAAGAAAAGGGAGATCAGAAAAACAAGAATGAGCAGGAAGATAGAAAAGTTTCATCATCGGCTCCTTTACCAGAAGGAACTCAAGCCGCTGCCCGAATACCTAGCGACGTTGTTTTCAAATCCACGAAAGAAGGGGAAACGCCTGAGCAAACGTCCCGCCAACAAGCAGCCGCGGATACAAGTTCGATGGAAACTCTCGCCCCCTTAGAAACAGTTTTACAAATGCCGCCGCCTGAATCGCTGGAAGAGGAGAATGCGGCGAAACCGCCGCATCTGCAAACCCCGCCCTATGTGCATCATTTCGATACGTATACTTTGGTGCAACAGGTTGAAGCAGGAGGATTCACAATGGATCAGAGTATTACAGCTATGAAGGCTGTGAGAGGGCTTTTGGCGCTGAATTTGGATGTTGCGAAGAAGGGACTGGTTAGTAAGAGTGATGTTGAGAATGTATGTAAATCCCAGTCTCGATTTCTGTTTCTTTTCTATTATTGGGTTCGAATCAAGGGAGGCTAATCGGACTGCTTAGGAAACATATCTCTTCCGTGCTGCCTGCTCTGAATTACGAACCGAAATCCAAAATAATCGTAAGGCGATCGACGAGACGATGAGAAGGGAAAGGACTTTACTACAACATGAAGTGGATATCCTCAACCAGAAGCTTACACAGGAATTGTTGACGCTGAAGGATGATTTGAAGGGCATGTTTGATGATCGGAAAATGGCTGTTAGGAGCGAACAGAGATCTATGGAGAGTGCTGTATGTGGCCTTCCCCTAACCATCCTTCCCTCCCTCCTTGGCCAGAACTCCATAAACTAACAGATCGCAGATCCAAGAACTCAACTACAAAATCACTGTCCTTCTGAACAGCGACAGCAAGTCCGAAGTCGAAGGTCTCCGTTGGGTCTTAACCCGCAGATCAGTCATGGGCATATTATTCATGGCATTTATGGTTCTGACCTCACTGAGATACGCGAGTTATAGATCGCATGAGGACGAGGTGAGGAAGAAGAAAGAGGATGATCACTTGAGCGGCAATTCAGGGAATGAGCCAGTAGATGAGTTACCGGCTCAGGGAGCGGCCGAGATTTTAGCTGCGGGCTGATGTTAATGCATAGACTGATTTGTTAGTTGAGGTTTGATCATAAGCGGAGCTTCTTGTCTTTCCCTTGCGAATAAATCTACTACTACAGCAAGAAACAATTCAAGTACCTGGTCCAATGGCAGGTAACGATCGCTTCGTGTTGGAAAACAAGCTATTCCTAATTCAGTACTTTATATTCCTCATGCACGCCTCACCAGCCACAGCTGACATACATCCCTCCCCTCCATCAACCTTTGATTCCACCTGCATTTACCAGACTCCTTCACCATCTGTTCAATTACACCATTCCACACCACGCCACGCCACGCCACACCATAACATACCGAGTATTCCAACATGTATGCGCTAAGCCCTGTTATGTGTGGAGAAGAGTAGCGGCAGCTTTATCTCTTGGCTTTGGAATCATTGGGCGTTAAGTGCTTAGAAATCGGAAATTGGGTGTGTGAAAGTAGAGGTCTGGAGGTCTGGAGGTCTGGAGGTCTGGAGGTTGGAGAGATGGCGGAACAGAGCCCCGAGGGCTTTAGTGGCTTTTGGCAGAGGAGCGTGGGGAAGATTTCAAATAGGAAGGTCAAGTTTATGCCAAATATGATAAAACCAGGTAACTAACTACTTTTTGGTTCCATGTTCTACTATGACCTGTATGATGTCGACGGGCATTTGGATCCCTATGTTTCCTCATTATTAGGGTTACTTGCACTTTCCAATTGATGTTGGTGTTGGTTGTTTCCAATCTCTGATTTTATTTGGTTCGCTTTAATGCCTTATTGATTATTATTACTATTATTATTATTGATTCTAACCAGAGGACGCTAATATATATTTCTTTATGGTAGCGAAGAATAACGAAGAGGATCCAGAGTCTTCTGCTGCTCAGAAACAACATCGACGAGCACAAGTCAGGAAGGCACAGAAGTTAGTGCCCCTCCCCTCTGTCCTTCCCCTGTCCCTCCCCTTTCTCTCTCACTATTGAATACTAATGAGAGAGCAGAGAACATCGACAACGCAAAGAAAACTACGTCAAGACTCTAGAACAAGACATAGCTAAACTTCGACAAATGATTTCCGTTACGGAAACCGAAGTCTCCCAATTTCAAAAAGAAAATGTGGCTATCAGAGCTGTGATTTCGAATTACGATGCAAAGATCCAGACTGAGGACCTTGGTTCGCTGAAGGTTTCTCAGTCTCCAGGCAGCCACGGTCATCTTAGTGCCTCGATTACCCAGTCGCCAAGCGCTCCCAAATCATTATTTCCCCAGTCATCAGCATCGTCTAGTTCTCTTGTTAATATAGGATTCGATCCCGTGATTCACGCTAATTGTTTGCAAACAAGTCCTATACTGAATGTCGATGCCGTTCCTAGGATTCGACCGGTAGATGATTTATTCGATTTCACGGAGCCTATGGATGGACTAAGTTCGAGTTTTTCTCAATCCATGTCGAATCTAAATTCAAATCAAGCGCTGGGTTCATCGAAACCACTCCCAAAGTTACCAAATCAGATCTCGGAGGTAAATAGGCTAGGAGACAACAGTCTGGAATTAGGTCCTGGGAATGATTTGGCTACTATTGCGATAAATTTTATCCTCGCGTAAGTAACTACATCTTTTAAAAAAGGGAAATCGGCCATTCTAATAAGATCACAGGCTTGAACATCCATGCCTGAAACACTTCCATTACTCCCCTTCTCAGCTCACTAATACCATTCAGTCAGACGCCGAAACTTCACACGATCCCTCAGGCCATGAACTCATGGCATCAACTTATCTGTATTCCTCCGCTCCACCATCCATGTTTCCTCCAGAAACGCACTCGCATATATCTCACCAACACTCCGCAGAACAAACACAACAATGGATCTCCCCGAGTCTTCAGCTCTCGAATCTGTATTCCATGTCCCTCTCCCTCCCCAAAGAAGATTGGGAAATTACACCAGTACAAGCTTGGTTTCTGATCACTAGTGTTATTGATGACGTAGGAAGTTTACTGGAGGGACAAGGCAAAGAAGGGGGGAAGTTGGAGAAGTTGAAGGAGGGCTTGGGGGATTTGGTGAGGTGTTTTGCGTTTGGTGCCGTTATGGATGAGAGTTCTTTCTGGAGGGTTGTTAATGCGGTTTTGGGGATTTGATTACGGCAAGAAGGAAAAAGAGAAGGACGAGGATGTGAATTTCGAGTGACACTCATCTCGTATATATTTCTTCAGAACTGTCTTCAGTGTCGAGCAGCACGATGGCTCGGATAGCTGCAATGGGGAGACCAAGTCATTGAAAAAGAGGACGTCATACAAAAATACTAATGCCCTTTCGATACGTCTCTCACCTAGAAAACTAGATATCGGCTTCCTTTCCAATTCAAATACGGGCCGAAATGCCGTAACTAACACCTCGGATTTATCACCGCCAGATAATCTTATCAGGAATCTTACGAAGCCGCGAATCAGGGAGGGGAGTGGTTTATATACAGTATTTAAACAGATATACCTATAGATAGCATTTGTCAATCAAAGTCCAATCAAACATTCCAAGGAATTAAAATTTGACCTCACTTAGAGTAAAGTGGAGGTTTGGAATAAATCCAGGTAGGGATTCAATATATAAGTTCTTTGGAGTAGGGAATAAGAGCGGGATGTTGTAAAAAAGGGGAACAATGGAATTCAATAATTAAGTATGTTGTTATAACCTTGGATGATTTCAGGGTCCAACGTAAGTAGCACAAATCGACTGCAAATAGATACTTTGTGGAATATCATCACCTTAATTGCTACTGTGCTCCTAGACCAGACCAGTCCTTGATAGACAGGTGTTTTTCTTTCCGAATAAATAGTACCACTGCTCATCTATCCGGTATATTTTGCCTGCTCTGGAACATCTTGTTGTTATTCGTGACTTTACGATTCGATCATCGATGCAATACATTTGCATTTTGATTGACTGCCATGAGCATAATAGGAAGGGACGTGTCTTCTAGCCTTGCGCTTTGTCCAGAAGTCACTATGGATATTGAATGAGATATAGGCACTTCATATAGTATCCCACAATACAAAGAACAAGGAAACATATTGTCGGTCTTACACATCTATCAGATGTAAAAGGCAATACAGTACTTTTCAGGTTCTATCACTGGCCTGTCTTGAAGAGTTATGTAAGAACTACTGCTACTGTATTTATATCCTCATCCCGATGATTTATAGGCGAATATTGCACCACGTGACTTGTAAATTAGTAGCAAAACATATGCCTTAGTTAGCAGCCGGCGTAATCAGCTGCTTGAGATGATCCTTGAACTTCTCGCGGCCTTCATCCCAACCAGGTTCTGCCTTCTCTCCAAAGTAGGTTCCGAAGCTGTTCTTCTCGTCAAAAATAGCTGCGGTTACTAGTATCGCATATGCCTCTGTATTCGCCCGGTCTTCTACACCCTTCTTAGTATCCTCGTTCCAAAGGCGTATACCCTCGTTCTTGGCAGCCTCTACGTCAGGGATATCAACGATATCCCAGGACTTCATGGAACCCTCCGAGATCTCATGGACTAGCGCAATGAGCTCGTTTGTCGTGACGGTGTGGCCTGCAAAATACGCCGGACGGTTGCGGAAGCGCTCTGGCTCACGTAGAACAGCAACGACTGCCTCGCCGTTGACGGCCATGCGACTTGTACTCGTTTTCTGATCGCCAGACCCATATCGCGTGATGGTTCGTGTCGTGGTGTTCATCCAGAATAGACCGGCTGGAATAACGAAGTCATACCACACTCCGTTGATAATGCCGGTCCACGTCAGGGATACTGGTTCGGCGGCTGTATGTAGCTCTTCCTCCAACACCCGTTGTGCGTAGGCTTTGGGTTGCCCGGGTGGATATTCGGCTACATTGAGGTTGAATGTGTCCAGGCCGAACTCATTGGTTATGAGGTGCTTGATGCCGGCAGCGAGAGCGGCCCGTACAATGGTTCGTTGATGCACCAAGGCAGCCCGGTTGAAGGCTTCGATCAGAGCATCCTGACCGTTCAGAGCAGCGATAAGGCCGGGGCCATCATCATAGGAAGCTTCTTTAATTCTTACGGCTTGAGGGCCGCTGCTATAATCTGCAGGTGCAGTATATCCATGGCCACCAGGACGGGTGATGACGGTGACAATAAAGCCGGACTTGAGTAGAATCGGAATGATGGATTCGCTCAGGGGTCCGGATCCCTAGACGGCACACGCAGAAGTCAGCATCTACTTCAAAGAGATGGCCAAAATAGACCTAGATGTTCAAAGCTGGAAACTCTACCTACTCCGAGAACAGCTACGTTTTTGATGGAAGACATATTTCTGGCTTGCTAGATTTGTAGAGCTCACAATAATTAGGTGGTATAGCACTATCGCAGGTTATCGGTCTCTTTTATAGGTATCTTCAGCCGATTCTTCTATTGCTATGCAGAATGGAAGATCATCAGCCCATCCTCCCATAGCTGCATCAGCCGAACCCTGTCAGAGGTTACATTCCTTTCCTTTTGGAATACGGCAGCCGTACGTATCCAATGTTGTCTGCGAACTGGTGAATTCTTTCCATTGTTCAACCCCGACCCATGGAAGCACGTCACAATTCCTCAGTGGCCATACAACAAACAACTCTACATTTGCCGATGCAGATGCAGATTGATATTGCACCGCTGCACCATTCAGGCAAGCTCATAAGCACGTCTTGACGTTAAAACTATATATGCTGATCCTATCGGGTGGGCAAGCAACGATGTGATTCGTAAGCATGTTCTTCATCCCATTGACTAATATTCCAGTTGCAGAAAATTCCTATACTGCAGTTACGCCCGGGCGGATCCTTAGCAACAAGCAGTCCAGGCCATGGTTCATATGGCCATGTCCAGACTGCCTTGACCTTTCCGCCCACGGCGCTGCTGTGACCCCTCAGATGTAGCACAGCTACCTCGGTACCTAATTAGTAAGATCCTCGAGGCTATCTCAATCACAATATCAAGCCTTGTTGATAATTGTTCTGCAATAGTGAGTCGAGGGGCTACCTGCTATAACTGATGAAGAACTCTCCCGCTCCCGGCTTGGCTATGATCGCAAATTGACAGGGCTGGACATCTTGATTTGGGCTATCTATTCCGTCACACAACCACCTTGCGCAGATAGTGCCTACTCTTATGTGCGGTCTACTGTATCAGACCACTATTTATTGGGACTGAACTGGGCAGCCAGGTTAGCGGGGTCTACTTACAGTGATGCGTACAATGAATGGACTGGATATATTGTTAAGCGATCTCATACGCAGAGCCAATACAGAGCTAGATGCATACACATACTTACTGTAATAGTACAACTCTTGCAGTTATTTGAGTTTCTTCATTTTTCATCCGTTACTAACCAGGTTCACTGACAAGTGCTCTTCTTGCTCTCTAAACGTTTAATCTAAGTAGTGGTAAGCTCGATGTTGATTCGGAAGGAGGCACTGCTTTTGCAGCCGATGCTGTGCCTTCATCGATGGTGTCTCAAGTTGTTGCTCTTTGGTTTTTGTTGTGAGTTGGTGCTATATATTGACACGCCTGGCGTCTATCTCGAGTACATGGACAAAAATAATGCGCATGTCAAGACCTGATGGTGCTGCTTGACCCGATTTATGCGTATCTAGTGTCAGCATCTAACCCCGAATCCAGGAACATTATTTGAAAACGAGCTTGAATAAATATGTCATAGATGAAGGGGTAATTGTACTCGTATACACCATCGCCAGGTGCGCGTAGGCGGTGCTGAGTCAGCGAATTAGTTGCTGGTAACAATGGTCCAGATTCAACAGGGGAATTAAATCTATCTTCCTCTACCTAGCCACCGCCGGTCATGTAGCTCTTTGAAGAACTAATCGCTGCTTTCGCAAAGAAATCCCCATTGCATGCCTGTCACGTTGATGTCAACCAGGCACCCTGGGTCAGAGATAATGCTTCATGCTGACACCGAGCTTGACTAGCTACTCCTCCCTTCCAACCCATGAGAGCAATGAGCAACACGAGAACCTACCTTTCTGCCAGTGTCTCTCCTCCTTCAACTTGGAAAATCAACTAAATATAGGAAGGATGCGGTCTAATAATTGGTTGATATGTCATTGTGCTTACGGTACCATACTTGGAATATGGCACCTTGATCCAACATTCCTCCTCGGCCGCACCCAAACAATCTGCCAACTGCATGCTGTCAATAAATCTGTACTATGGAATATAATGCACGATATCGCCCATGCCTTCCATCCACTTAAGTCCATTCTCTCGAGATGGGTGTGTCAGGTTCATCTGTCGTTGCTCCAAAAGTCATTGGACTTCCTTTCATTTCCCCTGTCATTGTTGTAGAAGTGTTTGCACTCTTAGTTATTGTTCTTTGCACAATCCCCGCATTTATAACGATCGTCCGAACTTCAAAGCAGTGGAAGAACATTTCTGCCGTCTACGAGGATGAAGACGGAGTTGCAACAGCAGAGAGTCAGAGTAAATTCTCTACGAGGATTCCAAAGATCCGTATCTGTATTTTTGCTGCGCTTGGACTTTTGATCTTTATTCTCCGGACTCTGCAACTAGGCAATGCTAAATATTCGGTAGAGCAGGCGGCTACTACGGGATCAGCATGGGTCAGCCCCTTTCTCCTCCCACTTTGAACTCTGTACTGACGATCCTAGGTCCTATTGATGGTGCAGATATTCTCAATTTGCTATACGAAAGATTCCAATATTAGCTACACGCAAGGAATCTATACTGCAGCTTCCTGTATTCCATGTGTCTTTTTATTGTATTTTCAAGATGGAAAAACAATTACGGACAATCCACGAAGTCGTGCTTCTCTATTTTCAATTATCCAGCTTTCTCTTCTAGTTGCTATGGCATTTGCAAGCACGACATTGCCACGGAAACCCAATCTTTTCAAAGATGGACTTCCTGTTGTTACCCAAAAGAGTGGAACTGCACTTGGACGATATACATTTTCGTATTGTGAAGACCTTATTGCTCTTGCTAAGAAGAAAAATACCCTAGACATGGAAGATCTACCAAAAATGGATTTTGAGCATCGGTCTCGGGATCTCAGCAAAAGTTGGGATAGGGCTAAGCCAGGAACATTGTCAATAGCTATTTTCAGAGCATACGGATGGCGGATTACCTTCCAAATCTTCTTGAGTGCCATCCAATCTGGTGCTAACATCATCCCTTCAATTGCCATCTTCAATATCCTGACACTGCTTGAGAGTAGAGGTTTGAAGCGAGACATTGCTCAAGAATTATGGACGTGGGTTGCAAGCCTCGCGCTGAGTTCTGTTATAGCGAGCACCATAGAAAGTATGTACTGTTATTCCGGCCTGCCCACTCTATATTCTTGATTTATCCATGCAAGTAAGAACCTGACTATGGAAATATAGTTTGTCAAGACTTCTACAGCTGGACAATGTTGTCGATCCCGATTAGAGCTCAATTGTCGGCACTGATTTTTGAGAAGACGCTTCGTCGGAAAGATGTCAAAGAAGCTTCGTCCCATTCCGAAGATGATGGTCCAGAAGCTTTTGATCCTGAAAAGACACGCCAGTCGACAATAAATCTGATTGGGGTGGATTCGCAAAGAATAGGAGAGTGTTTCAAGTAAATTCTCACCTGCAAACCCCGCAATTGAATAACCCATTAACCATATTCACAGAGACATGTATCAGTTTGGCCAGTCTCCCATTCGGATTGTGGTTTCAATAAGCTTTCTCTTGAGGGTGCTTAGTTGGCAGGGTCTATTGGTGGGATTCAGGTTTGTCCTTTGGTGCTGTATTCATCATTCCACTGAAGCTGATTCTATAGCTTTCTCGCTTTCACATATCCCATCAACAAATACTTCAGCGACAAATTCTTCAATAGCCAAACTAAACTAATGAAAATCAGGGATTACAAAGCAGCAATCGTCGGGGAAGCTCTTCAGGGTTTGCGGCAAGTCAAATTTTCAGCTGAGGAAGATCAATGGGAAAAGTCCATTCTGGACCAGCGAGAGATTGAACTCGTGGAGGTTTGGAACGTTATGAAATATAAGTGTGGCTTGATAGCGTGTTTTCTCCTTAACCCGCTCATGTCTGCAGCTATTTCGTTGGGGGTCCATGCGTGGTTGTACGAGAAACTGACTTCTGCCCAAGCCTTTACGGCAATTGGGATATTCCTACGCCTGGATCATGTTTTGCAAAACATTCCTGAGATTTGGACTCGGGTTATCATTGCCTGGGTATCCATCTCGAGAATTGAGGGTTACCTTGGGGCCTCGGAGGTGGAACAAATGCGATATCGACCAGGTCGCAGTGGGAGTTCTCCCGCACCAATTGTTTTCGACTCCGCATCTATAAGCTGGCCCAGTGACGAAAAAGAATACATTGAAGGTGAAGATAAAAGATTTGTCTTACGAGATGTCAATATTGCCTTTCCAGTCAACGAGTTAACTATCCTTTCAGGCAGGACTGGATCCGGAAAGAGTTTGCTGCTTGCTTCAATTCTTGGAGAGGTAGAACTTTTGGCTGGGAGCATCAAAGTCCCCGAAGCACCATCTGAGCGATATGACCATAAAGCGACGAAAGAAAGCTGGATATTACCAACGTCAATTGCATTCGTTGCTCAAATCCCTTGGATTGAGAATGGCACGGTCAAGCAAAATATTCTTTTCGGCTTACCATTGGACACCGAACGCTACAACGAAGTACTGGAAGCATGTGCCTTAACTAGAGATGTGGCTATGCTCATAGACGGGGATGAGACGGAAATAGGACACGGAGGCATCAATATGAGCGGAGGACAGCGTTGGCGTATAACCCTGGCCCGAGCCCTGTATTCGCGTGCCGGTATACTTCTTTTAGACGATATTTTTAGCGCTGTCGATGTTCATGTTGGTCGTTTCATTCTCAATAACGCCTTGAAGGGGAAGCTATGTGTCGGTCGAACGTGTATATTGGCAACACATCACCTGGCCTTGTGTAAATCACACGCGAAACTCATTGTGGAGCTTGATAATGGCACTACAAAGTCGTTTGCTTCTTTCCAAGAACTAGAGAGATCTGGTAGTATTTCATACGATCATCTGGAAAACACTGACGATATTATCGACCACACTGAGGAGCTGGATTCAACAGCCCACGATAATCCTTCAATTCCAAAGCCAAATGTTCAATTTGCAGCTGTTGAGAAGGCGGCGCCTCTAAGATTTGTTGAAGAAGAATTCCGCAGGGAAGGAAATATTGGATGGCCCGTTTATATTGCCTGGTTCAAAGCATGTGGAGGACGGACATTCTTCAACATTACAATGTTCCTTTATATAGTACATTCCACTTTCAACGTTGGTATGATAGCACATGCTCTCTATCTACAAATTTAGCCACTGACAAGGAATACTAGGCCGTACTTACTGGCTCCGCGTCTGGACAGATGACAATATCACGGTAAGTAAGGCTGGACATAGCACTGATCACTTGCAATTCAACCTTGCTGTTCCGGCAAGAGAATCAAAAAATGACCATCTCGCCTTTTATATCGGAATCTATTTCGCATTATGTCTATTTGGCAATGGTGTTCGTCTTTTTGGCTATATTTATGTCTATAAGACAGGCATTAATGGATCACAAGTACTCTTCAAACAGATGCTTTTCGCTGTCTTACGAACACCTCTACGATGGATTGATACTGTTCCTCTTGGACGAATTCTGAACAGATTCACCGCGGATTTTAACATTGTCGATACGCAGGTCGCTGATGAGTTTGCCTGGGGTCTTACGGATCTTTTCAAGCTTTTTGGAATTATTGCTGCAGGGTTAGTAATTCCAAACCTGTAATTGTTTTTATATACGTATGCTAACTTTCAACCTAGTCTCTTCTTGTCACCATATATCATTATAATTCCTATCTGCATTTCTTTAATATCTGTTGCGTTAGCTCTTCATTCGATCACTGCAGCAAGAGCAGCCAGACGTCTTGAGTCTGTTGCCAAATCGCCAATATTCGAGCAATTCGGTCTTGTGCTAATAGGAATCACAACTATTCGAGCATTCCAGAAGCAAAGCATCTACCTCGACCGAATATATAAGAGGTTTGATGATATGTCTGCAACGATTTGGTCTATGCGACTCTGTCACTGCTGGTTGATCCTAAGAGTTAGCCTTGTTGGGAGTCTGTATACCGTGTCCCTAGCAGCGATCATCGCCTACTGGAGACTGGAAGCCGGTCTGGCTGGTTTTGTCCTTGCAATGTCAGTCGAGTATTCTAGTGCTGTCTTTTGGACACTCTATCATGCTGCGGAAATGGAGATGAAGATGAATTCTACGGAGCGCGTCATCGAATATGGCAACATCCCAACCGAGGATTTGACAGGCAATGAGCCTCCCGCAGCTTGGCCTACTGCTGGATGTATTGAAGTAAGCAATTTGGTAGTGGCGTATAATCATGACCTGCCTCCGGTCTTAAAGGGGTTGGATTTCAACATTTCACGAAATGAACGGTAAGCATCTCCCACCATAATGAAAAAAGTTTTTTTTTTGTTGATAATAACTAGTGTTGGTATAATTGGCCGTACCGGCTGTGGTAAATCAACTCTTACACTGGCACTTTTCCGCTTTCTTCAGGCGAGAGAAGGAAGTATTATAATCGATGGACAAGATATCTCAAAATTGAAGCTGCAGACACTACGTCGCAGACTAGCTATTATCCCCCAAGATCCTGTATTGTTCTCAGGTACGTTTTCTCAAGACGCTCTTGTTCAGTAGTAATTAATATTTTAGGTACTCTCCGCAGTAATTTAGACACAGCCAATGAATATGACGACAGCGATCTTTTCGATGCCCTTCGGAGGGTTCATCTCATCGATGCATCCACATCAACTACCCCAAGTGGGACCACCTCGGAAACATCCTCCATCCAAACTTCATCGACAGAAACTATGCACGCCCCCTGTAACGAAAATGTAAACCTCTTTACCTCCCTCAGTTCACAAATCACTGAAGGCGGGCTCAATCTCTCCCAAGGCCAACGACAACTCCTCTGCCTTGCGCGCGCCATTGTTCGGCGCCCTAAAATCCTGGTCTTAGACGAAGCAACATCTTCTGTCGACGTAGCGACCGATGCCCTGATCCAGCGCAGCATCCGTGAAGAGTTCGTCAATTCGACGCTTATGGTGATTGCGCACCGCTTGAGCACGGTAGGTGATTTCGATAAGGTGCTCGTCATGGATAATGGGTTTGTGCAGGAGTTTGGATCCCCGGCTGAGTTGATTGAGAGGAAAGGCATGTTTTGGGAGATGGTGAGGGAGAGTGGGGAGATAGAGACACTGGTGGAGATGAGTAGAAGGGGGAGGGGATTTTGAGAATTTGGATTAGGGTTAAACAGGAAAAGGAAAAGCTTGGGTTAGAGGATTAAGGATATAGGTACTAAAAGACGTTAAATAGAAGAAGAGTAAAAATATGTTGAATGAAAATATTAGAAATTTTAAATAGGAATCGTATTTCTTCTAATTTCAACAGTAGAGAAAGAAGGAAAGGAGGCCTAGGCTTCCATATCGGGAGCATAACAGTCCCCTCCTGAAAAGCAGATTTCCTCAAGACTTGCTTCCATTTTCAGACACAAAGTATATAGACGCCTACAGCTTCGGATTGGGGTTCGTAATTATTCATTTATTAGCATTACTTCTTACTCTGCCATTCCATTCTTCCTCCCCTCGAAATCAAGACAATCATAACCCACATCACAGCCCCGCTATCACGACTCCACCAACAACCATCCCCCAGCCCAACCCATTCAAAACCCCCGCCGATTCTGCCCCTGCGCTCGAGCTAGAGCTCGAAGCACTTGAACTAGAACTGCCCGTCTGCGCCGCCACACTGCCACTACTCCCCGTCTTCACAGAACTCGTGCTCTGAACCGTAGTCACATCACTCCCACTCACACTCCCACTTCCTGTCTTGGAGGCTGCCGTTGCACTCCCCGTAATAGGGCCGGGACCCTGCAGGCCCGTCTCCGTAAAATAAAGGCTCACGGCACTCTGACTGGGGAACAGATCACTGGCAGCCGTGTCGGTGCCCGTCGCGGCCACGGCACTAGTCAAGGAGTTGAAAATGGCCGCAAAGTCTGCGGTCGGCGTGCCGCTACATAGCGAATTTGAGGCTTGGGAGATGATGTCGCTGAAGGCGGAAGAGACGGCAAGGGAACGCCCCCCGTGCACGTAATCGCAGTTTAGGCAGCCTAGCCAGTCGTAGAAGAACGAGCCACCGCAGATGCATTCTGCGTGCGCGAGGTAGTCGAGCGGGAGCGTGCCGTTCGGCGTGCAGGTTGTTTCGATCGAGGTTATCGATATACAGGGTGGTAAAGGGTCGGTCACGTTGGCGGGGGAGCAGACAGAGGTCAGGTAGGCTTCTTCGTCATTGCTGGACTGTCGCGCGGGGACGATGCTGTCGGAGGAAGTGAGGGCGGCGAGGAGAGGGGTGCTGGCTGTGACGAGGAGGAGGAGGAGCGTGGGGAGCTGCATTTTGTGTTCCATGTTCTGTGTTCCGTGTTCTGTGCAATGTGTAGTCATTGACACGTACAGTAGTTGTAGAATTGATCATCGGAAATGACTTGAGGGGAGGAAAGATATCTATCCATCGTGCTGCCTACCAGTGTTTAAACGCATATGGATCTCCTAAAACTCTATCTGGCATAGCTTCCATGGTGCTTTTCCCAATCCTCAATAGTGGCATTGACAACGGCAGGGATCTGAGATTGTAACGCTTTTGAAAGTAAGAAAATGAAGAAAGGAAGTCCGACGGCTTGATATTTGCCCCGCTGACATATCCAATCCGTACGAGTACCGTACTCTCTACCCCAGGATGCACGCATAGCTAAAAAAAACCACCATGTCGCTGCGAGCATGCAAGGTTAAAACAATGTCACTGCACCTGCAAGATCCTGTCGGTCGGTTCAGAGGCTTGTATTCATAAATCATCGCATTCGCTCGTGAAGCATCAGTCTTGGTATCAGCGTATCATCCCGCACAAGTGTATCCTCTGCCCAATCTCCACCCCCCATGCCAATGCCATCGCCATCTCGCAACTACCGTCCCTCGAGACAAGTAGAGGCGCCGCCAATGTGCACTTAGCTGATCTGGCACTGCTCGCCGCAGCCGCAGCAGTTGCACTCCTCGAAGAAGCCGCCGCGCATGCCGACATCATCGCCCGAGGTGCTCATGGGAGCGACGGTCTTCTGTGGAGCGAGGTGAGTGAGTGAGTGAGTGAGTGAGTGAGTGAGTGAGTGATCTGTACGGAGCGAGGGCTGCAGAGCAGGAACGGCTGATGTATGTGGGAGGAGAGATGCAACTTACCGGTTGTTGGGTCTCGACGCTATTTGAGTCGGTGGTCATTGGAGCCGGAGCTTGGAGTTGTTGTTCGATGACTTGTCCAGAAGGCATTTTGAAGCTGGCACGCGGGTCAGTCTCCATCAGATTCGGGAATCGACGAGATGGCTTACTTTGGCCTGGGTGTCGTCTTGATTGAAGTTGAGGTGCGCGTGCTGAGTAGACTTTGTTGTGGTTGTGGGTTGTGGTGGTGGGTTGTGAGGGTGAAGATGAAGGTGCAGATGAGGGCGAGTGGGCGAGCTCAGATTATTATTTATCATTACTACCCATACTGTACGTGTACGCTTTACGGTTCATGAACTGCCCTGACTGACTCGTTCTCAGCTCTCCTTGATTCACAGTAGGCTTCCCTCCCCTTTCCCCATTGGTGTGGCTCGCGCCTCATCGCCACCACGCCGGGCCATTCTCTGGTTTTATGGGCGATGGCTTCAGCTTGTGTTGATGCAGGTGAAGTGTCGGGCTTGACCAAAGAGAGGGAAAGACTTAAGACCTTGCCCCGCATTCGACGTTCTACTTTCTGGTTTGGTTCCTAGTGGTTGACGACTGACTTCAAAAGACGAGAAATTCCGTTGTGCTATGTTATGTGTTATGCGACGTGGCAACTGGCATGGTACAGCTGTACAATGATTATGAGGCGGTGTTACATCCCAAGGGGACTATTGTTCTTTTTGTTGTGAAGGGAAGGGCAGAGACTGATATGCTAAGTTGCGTACCTCTCTTTTGTCGATCTTCTCATCGTGAAATACAAACCTGTATGTTTGTAGAGATGTGACACGAGATGGTTTGCTCTTGAAATCCAACTTGCATTATCGACATATTAACGGAGGAATGTATTTACGCCTGAATTCAACGCGAAAACGAACATCCAAATCGAGGTAGATATAATCTCCTTCCATTCTTTAATCTATCTTTAAAATCCCTTACATTTCAACATTTCAACATCGCGAGGCAAGTATTGTTTCTCTCTAGATGATGATTTTTTGTCGAAGAAACACCGTGCTCAGCATGGGAAAAGGATCAATATACCCCAACCTTAGGCCTGGTCATTCGAGTTGTCCAATTACCATTTGCAATTCCTATCCTGGGCCAAACAGACTACGGCGTAACGTGCATCGCATTCGATGGAGAATCGCTTTCGCTTTTCACCGTAAGTCCCTCTCCTTCCTTGCCATCAATCTAATCACATTTCCAGGCCATCGTAACAATAATCGTAACCGTCTATATCCTAGCAGCAGGCCTTTTTATCCATACATTATACAATATCTACGTAGTACTTGGTCTCGATATCTACAGTATAACCTTCTGGCTGGTATCCTTCGGTCTCCTGGCATCTGTAGCCGCTCGATTCACCCGATTAAATGGGATGGCTTGCGATTTCAACAATGCCGGCTTCTGTGTCAAGAGATGCGAGATGGAGAAGCTTGAAACGCGCCGTTTCACAACGTATCCAATCTGTCGGAGTACTATGAGAGCAGCAGTTACCTTTGGGGCCTTTGAATTGTAAGATTTCCAATTCTTAGTTTCGAGGTACGAAGACTTATTATCTATAGTGTTTATTTTTGGTTACGTTTATTATCTCTGTTGTTCATGTATGTTGGGAGTTAAAGCGCCGTAGGACGGCTATCTCGAACCAAAATAATATCGAGCTTCAACCCCGACATACGGAATCGGAAGCACTCCCTTATATGCCATTACCATAGGTCCCAAAGTCACCATTTGAAGCACGATTTACTTGAATAAAAGTTTGGAACCTGAGAAGAGTAGGATAAATTTATGTATGTGCTAAGCACAGATGAAACTTGTTTCTGTCCAACTTTGCAAACATTACAGTTGATCATACACGAATTCAATATTGTTCTTATTATTTCACGAGCAAGTACCTCCTCATATTCCAATACCGAATAAGAGAGTGGCCCTAGTGATATTCTCTTAGGGAAATGTTAACCTAAGCCTACTGTACCGCTTACACCCTCGTAATGTTCTATTTCAAAACAACATAGTTACAGAGACTATTGTCATAAGGCAAGCAAAATATGAATTCAACTCCAAGATATTTTATAGAATAGCTAAAGTCTGTGTTTCCAAAATTGGAGTTCATACTAAGCTTTGTTAAGAAGCCGTTAAATAATTCATATGGATTTTGTCCAAGCTTCTACATGGCTCTCGGCCTGGTCTAAGGCTGTTGGTATCAAAGGGGTTGGGGTGTCGATCGACGAGATCTCCGGTGAGAATTAACGTGCCATATAATGTAATCTATTAAGTCTAAAGCTGGAAGAGATTGGGAGGGGAGGACCCCTTATATACCCAAAGAGGTGCCTCCTGGTGAATCCTACTGATTCACCAGCTATCCCTTGTCAATCTCTCATATTCACCCATAGAGCCCAAAGGGGCAATATGTGAGGTTATTCCCACATATGCCCCGACGTTGACTCATTGTACTCCCATGGGTGGAGTTGCCCTTTATTACTCGAGATATATTCCCACAATAACAATAATGTAAAAAACCCATGACCGGGACGCCCATCTGTGAAGCTGTATCAAAACAAAATTTAATTAATTAAAGCAAATTATTTTGACGAAAATATTGAAGAAATCTTTTCTAAACCACAATTATATGTAGAATTACCACTTCCACATTAGGAAAGATAATACCTAAAACGTTTAGTGTTAATGTCTGTATTTATATTCTATACTGAAGAATTAGATCTTTTAGACTGAGAAGGAAGCATATCACAGCAACATCAATAAGCAGACGACCGAGAAACGAAGGAATAAAAATTGTTGACCAATGTTGTACTGGTTATTTTCCCAGGCACAATCTGGAGAGCATGTGGATGAGGTTACCAATACAAACCCATTCTTTTCCTAGTCTCACTCGCCGTGTTTAAATAGTCTTGACGTCAGCTTTGACATCCTTAAAAAATAAGAATACAAGAACGTTTGATCTATTTTGGCAAGTATTTAGGCTTCGGGCAATATAAGCAGGCAGTCAAGCACTTTAAAGACTGTTGGGCTGCTTGAAATATAGGTGTGGAAGATTCACGGTTTGGAATCATGAATTATGCCGAGGGAATAAATCTTTATGCATTATGAAATCATCAAGACAACTATTGCCAATAATAGAAAAATTCCCAGGACCCTTATTTTCAATCTATTGTTCATATTTTATTACTGATATTAGAAATGGTACAATAGGAGAAAGAAAAGGCTTGGTGTATCGGTTACCGATCAATTAAATAAGAGTAGTGGAAGCTGGTATAGGCCCTCACAAATAATATTGCGACAAATCTTGCAAAATATTGCAATTGCTGTGGAAAGTTACTTTAATCTCTAAGGTCAAGCTATAAAAGCCGTACAGCAGGAATGCTGCATCTTTCCGGAGGTATGAGAAGGTAGTGTGACATGTGATTCAAAGTCAATGTAGCACGACAATATGTCGATCAGCCGCAAAATTCAGCTGCCAAGTTAATGCCCCACATCATCTCCACAACTCAGCTTGCGTAAGATCTACAAGTCCCTTGCCATAGGATAAAGATAATTAGGTCTAATTTAGAGGGTGTACAATGAGCTCGCCACAGGATGCAGAGAATATGCATAATGAAAAATATCTGTAGCAAGCCCGTATGACTAGCTCAAAATATCTCCAAAAGCCGAAGAACTTCAGGGACTAATATTAAAATGTAGTACAATGCTTAGAATTTCTTTGTTATACCAGATGATTTCCATTATGTTCTAGCAGTCAATGTGTTCTCGAATTGCAGTTTTAACTCATGGTCTGGAAAGAGATTTGATTCAGCTACAATGTCCACTAATTCAAGCAACCCAGTCACTTATAATAGAATAACACGGCGAAAAGGAGCTTGTGGGAACTGCAAGAAGCGGAAAACACGTTGTTAGTAATTCTCTTGTTTAATGGAGTTTCACTGTGGTTTTATTTATATGTAAATTTTGGAGAAGCTAATTTATTTCATCTAACTACATCAAAACTACTTTGTTCAGTTTTATAAGGCCAAGATAAAGCTTGGGAAAGGGGTATGCAAACTAATTTCTGTGTGCAAAAGGCAATGGCGAGTCAGAGTGTCTACAATGTAAAGTATGTGTTAGCTATTGCTCTGTGATTATCCAAGGAAGCAATTAAAGTTATACTAATACATTGAACTGAGACAGAAGTCGAATCTTTCATGCCATTATACAAACACCACTGAAGCGAAAGAAAAGGGACCTGAAATTCGCCACTTGTTGAACTCAAATAGCTACAGAAACGACAACAAGCATACGTAAGTCAGCCAACTCATCAATCTCCCTGATCTAAATTAATTTTTCACGGTATGAACTAGACCAATGTCACCGTTCTTTATGGCAGAAAGTCACGACGGAATGCAAGATGATGATATATTAAATTTCCTCGAAATTTCTCACACAACTACTTACTCGTCTCATTTATACAACCCAAGTATAGATCACTTTCAAAACAATGTTTTGGAGCTCGGGCCTCCGGAATCGACTCCTTGGAGTGAGGATTGGATAAACAAAATGTGTAGTATGTTTCTACAAACTTTATTTAATTCAAGGACGGTTTTGACTAACCGTCGACTATCATAATATAGAAGACTTCTCTACCCTATCCCCACTTTCCTTTCTACACCAGCATATCGAGAGATATGTACACTGCAAGGACCTGAGGGAGACGGGATTACAAATTTCGTCGAAATTGAAGTCTAAAATTCATGCTTCCCGGACTCAGTTTCTGACTACGCCACATTTGCCATATTCAGATGCCGGACGCCAGCATGCATCTCTTTATGCACAAAGAAACACCCAGCTATTGCTTGAAAGTGAGTGATTTTATCTATAACTGGTCTTATAGAGTTATTGCTCGAGTAGTTGACTGACAAACATATTCTTTGCATAGCTTTCTTCGCTGAAACTTATCAGTGAGTAGTTCTATTTTATGCCTTCAAATTCTATAAGTTTTCAACCCTTTTATACTTATTGATATATATACGTTGTAGCCATCGTGCTTACCTTAATCGTTCTGAATTTGATCAGTCATTTGCCGATTATACAATCTCTGCAGCTCTAGTAAATCCTGCTTTTGGGGCATTGGCAAATGCGATACTCGCTGTTGGCAGTAATTTATACATTAAGCGCTTTCCATCTTCTACACCAGAACAAGGGGTTAAAGTACGAAACATGATACTTTATTTCCAAACAGCATTATACTACCGATACACCCTTACATGCGGTTCATCGTCAAAGCTAAAACTACAGGTAAGTGTACTTCATATGCAAATGCTGTAGCAGGACTAAGTACTGTGCTGCAGGCATTGGTAACTATGGTATATCAATTCACGTTCCCTAAACTCAAGAATTGGTGGACTCTGCTAATCCCGTCCTTTTACGATGAATATTAGCTGCTTTTCTGCCATTCTAGAAATGAGGTTGAATTGACAAAATCTCTGCTATCTGATTGCTTACAATGTGCAAAATCTCTAGGACTTTATCAAGAAAGTTCAATTGATGAGATTATTGAAGACATGGAAGATCGAGAGTATTTTCGGCTCATATTTTGGACCATATATATTATTGATAGGCCTTTCTCGCTCAGATTTGGTTTGCCATCGGTTAGTCTATCCTGGTTAAATTCTTAACACTATCCATTTGTTTCTTCCGGCGGATATGATGCTGAGTTAAGGTGCATTCAATAGATGGTTAATGAAGGCTATATACAATATCCATCATTAGCAAATACAGCTGTCGAGTCAGGACCCGCTTCCAATTATGTAACTGACTGGATGGTTGTACATCTAGAATATGCGAGATTGTGTATGCTCATTGCGGAAAATCTATATGGGCAACGCATGTCCCTACGATCGCCATCCGAAGTTTTCGCCCAGATCAAAAGCTTGCATCATGCTGTATTAAGCTGGGAGTCTCTTGTACCAGCAGAGTACCGTCCACCAGAAAGTGAAACCGATTGGTCCGATGGATATGTAAAAGATCATCACAGCAGCATCACAATTGATATCAGCCTGAAGTTTTGTGAGGCGATGCTCTCTATCCATCGCTGGGCTCTAGCAAACATCATATTCCCGGCCGATGTGGCATTTCAATATTTGCCGAACATTGCTAGTAGCCGTGCTATATGCCTGAGTGTAACAAAACAAGTGCTAGGTCTTGCGCAGCTTGTTTCAGTTAGTGATCTGACATCTGAATGGCAAGCGATTCCCTCTATTTATATCCTCGTTCTCTTACTTTCTTCAAAACCTTTTCTCAATCTGATTGCATTGCATGATATTGATATGTTTAGGGCACTCCTCAATCTACCCTCGCTTGCTGCAGGCATCATATTTCTCGATACCACGGGAATGTGGAGCACCGAACATGGACTTGTATATCTGGGAGTTGCCTGTGGCATATATGCTCGCCTTGCAATCAGCAGTAATAAACAATTTGATTACTTCGATGAAATCAACCAGCTGGGCATCATCGCAAGTACGATACTAACGAAAACAAGTCCACCAGCTCAAGAAAAGGAAGATTCGCTAGAATCCATGATTGTTCCGACATTCTCACAGGTACGTTTTTATTGCTATTTGAGCAAGAATCTAGCTTTCGTGAGGCTTACTTGTTTCTGTAAATATCAAATATATAATGTGCATGAGATATAGCAATACTGAGATATCATTGGGTGGCAGGATTTATTACCTACAGGCGATGACTCCAGTCTGATGGCCTGAGAGTGGTGTGGGAGGTTTGATGGATCTCTTTATCACAAGAATCACGAAGTACAATATTTCAGTCACTTGCTCAATTCATGGATGACTTTAGGTAATAGCAATAGCAGGAGAAATAGCTTGGAGTATTAAAAAGTCAATATCGAAGTATTTTTCAACCCCCCCCCCAAAAAAAACACATCAAACATTCGGTGAAAAATATGCACGTAATTGCTGAAATATGGGTGCCACATTGACTCAGATTCACTCTGGAGCTAGCCATCATCCATTCGAACTATTTCTGAGCCCTTTCTTGCTCTTTAGACCTTTCAGACCTCTTAATCAAGAACCTCCTATAAATGCCGTCTTGTTCCTCTGACCTTGTTCTTCAACATTGATTATGTAACCTGTCAGCTCGATAGCTGATTTACCATTCAATTGATGAAAGGTCTACTTCATTCTCCGAAGCAATTCTTTTCTTGAAATCATCATTACCAAAGAGAGAAACAGTATGCATCCATGGGTGTTCCAGCTTTAGGCGATTCTCATAGCGTATAATATCTGGCTCGGCCTGAAGGGACATAGATATCTCATTCAAGCCCAATATTAAGGCTTGGCGGTGATGTTCCTCAACTTGAAATGCTCCTATAATGCTGCCATCTGCTACCCGATAGATTGTTTGGGTAAGTAAGTCTACTGTAATTTCTCGGTGGGCTTGTGCCTCAATATTCAATTCCTGTAGAAGGGAAACTGAAGTTATGCGGACCGCAAGCAAACCACTTTTGAATGAGTTATTGTAGAAGATATCACCAAAACTGGGTGCAAGGATACAGCGGAAACCATACCCCTGTAATGCCCAAACAGCGTGTTCCCGAGAACTTCCACACCCAAAGTTCTCGCCAGTAACCAGAAGAATGCTGGCTCCATGATACTGGGGCTGATTCAAAGTGAAGTTGGAATTCTCTTCAGCATCTGCACTACGGCTAGTGTGGCGGAGGTAGTAGAAGAGACCTTTACTATATCCTTGTCGACCTATAGCTTTCAAGAACTGTTTCGGAATGATACAGTCAGTATCGACATTGGATAATCCAAGAGGCACTATCCTTCCTCTCCAAGTCTGAAAGCTCCGATTGGGATGGATTGCATTGAGTGGATCTTTCCTTTCTACAAGCTCTGAGGAGGACAATGTAGAAATATTTAGATTTTCAGATTGCGCCTCGTCGCCACACACCTTTTTTATTTCCTCGGTATCAGTTTCCACCTCTTGGGAGAAAAGCTCCGTAGTGTGCAGGGTAGAAGGGAGTTGAGGCTTGGACAACCCATGTAAACGTATATCGATCAAATGGCCATTGATTGCCGCAGCGGCGGCCATGATTGGTGACATCAGGTGAGTCCTGCCACCAGCACCTTGCCTATCCTCGAAATTTCTATTGCTAGTACTAGCACAGCGTTCTGATGGCAGTAGTACATCTTCGTTCAGTCCAACGCACAAACTGCAGCCTGCTTCTCGCCACTCAAACCCAGCCTTCTTGAATATTTGATCTAAACCTTCACATTCTGCAGCTTTTTTTACTAGCCCAGAGCCAGGTACAACCAATGCTAGCTTAATGTTGTGTGCCACCCTCTCTCCCTGTATAATAGACGCGGCTGCTCGAAGGTCTTCTAGGCGTGCATTTGTACATGAGCCAATGAATACTTTGTCGATCATAATACCTTGCATAGGGGTTCCCGGAGTAAGGTCCATATATTCCAGAGCACGAATATGAGCTTCTCGTTTTCTCAAATCAGCGATATGAGAGAAATCAGGGACAAGACCAGTGATAGGCTGAACGTGCTCGGGCGTAGTGCCCCAGGTGACATGCGGGATAATATCGTCCGCATCAATCTTCACTATTCGGTCAAATGTTGCATCTGGATCTGATACCAAGGTAGACCAATATGATGATGCTTCGCTCCACATCTCAGGATCTTGAGGAGCTAAGGGCCTTTCTTTCAGGTAATCGAGGGTTGTCTGATCCGGTGCAACAAGTCCAGCTTTAGCTCCAGCTTCCACGCTCATGTTGCATAAACTCATACGGCTCTCCATACTCAGACTTTCAATGGTACTTCCGGCAAATTCGATTACCATACCTGTACCACCGGCCGTGCTAATAACGCCAATCGTGTACAAAATGATATCTTTGGATGTAACCCCGCGTGCTAAATCTCCGTCAACTTGAACTTTCATATTTTTCAGCCGGGTACTGATCAGTGTCTGCGTAGCCAAGACATGTTCAACCTCTGTCGTACCAATTCCGAATGCAAGTGCGCCAAAAGCCCCATGTGTACTCGTATGGCTATCCCCACAGACAATAGTCAAGCCCGGCTGCGTAAAACCAAGCTCAGGCCCAATAACATGTACAATCCCTTGATTAACATCATTTAAGCCAAAATATCGAATGTTGTGTTTCTTGGCGTTACGCTTGAGCGTGCGACATTGTAAACGGGACTCTGCATCCCGAATGTAGGTATGTTCTTCAATCCTCTTCCGCGACGTTGTTGGTACATTGTGATCTGAGGTTGCCAGGGTTAGATCAGGTCGACGAACCCGGAGGTGGCTTGATTGAAGACTTTCAAATGCTTGCTAGTATGTGACAGTGGATCAGCAAGCGCCCTCATAGTTGTCTTCATCGGAGGCCCTCTTACAGGTGATGTGACTTCATGAATTAAATGACGATCTAGAGTTGTGTAAGTTGGAATTTAAATTTTAAATCCTTGGATTGGCATATATTTCTTACCGATGTAAAGTAATACTGTTCCGTTTTCTTTTTCTAAGACGACATGCGAGTCGAATATTTTCTCGTATAGAGTTCTTGGGGCTCCTGGCGATGAACTCATTTCAAAATGAGAGTGAGTAACTCCTATTAGATTGAAGGGAATTAAGGACAATCTCTGCTTCGGTACGTATTACAGTTGGGGGCCCGATATAATTGTACTTAGGCCAGGTTGTAACACAGCAAAATGTTGCGGTCCGAAGCTGTGTCACAAACACTCGACAATTTTCAGAAGCTTCCAGCTGATTCCGGATGGAACCAAATTATCAAGCCATTTGATTTCTTTCACTCTCACGGATAAAACAAGTCACTAACGCAGGCTATTACTTAGGCTGAAGATAATGACATAACTCTAAAGGTCACGTAGGATTATTTACCAAATCACATTTTCAAATTTCTCACAGGAGCTGGTACCCAAAGTTAAGTGATGCTACACTACTAGTTTAGACATCGATTGCCAACTTGGACCAACATCTGCAGTGATCATAAGTGTCCTTTAATATTATGATAAAATGGATATTCCTAGAACAGATACGCAGAATGGAAACATATGAAAGCCAAAAGATGTCTTGGGAGGGTCTAAGAGAGCTTGAGATTTATATTTCAGAGAACCCGCTTCTCTCATATGACATGTTTCCAAACTGAACGTAGTTGCTTGAAATTTGGCTATCAAATCCTTACTAAGATTTGACTTGTTTAACCCCATTGGAATATATATTATCGCGTTTTGGCAATTCATAATCGATTGATTCCCAACCCATATCTGGAATACCATAGGAGTTTGTTAGCACAACCTAAAATCGGATTGTAAGTCAGGATCACAACCAAAGGGTTCCATTTGGAGATACGTACAATCGCAGAAGAAAGTATTGCCTTTAATTCAGCAATGTCTCGACCAGCTTCTGCCTCAGAAATCACGCTTGCACCCCACGAACTATTACTTATACCACCCATCTGCGACTGGACCAGCAATACCTTGTGGCAAACATCTTGATGTATTAAGGTTGTAACAGAGCTTTTGAAGGAGAGTTGCGTCTTATATACTCCGGAGATCGCGTCGACAACAGAGCTTGAGATGCTCTCGCCTCGACCTTTCAAGCATAGCGATTCCCCGTGAATAAGAACCTCAGCCTCGATTGTTCGGACAATACCATCATATCCAACTTCAAATGATATGATGTTCGGGTCTGGAGAGAACAGATGATACATCTCAAAGAACAGACTAGCGATTCGATCTGAGGAGATCGTGCCACCTTGCTTTATTGACAGAGATTTTATCAATTTTGAGAATTGGATCTGCATGCCACGAGGCAGGTCAATATTGATAGCACGACGAAGAGTCCATGCAACCCCTCCTTTTCCACTTTGCGAGTTGACCTGAACCACCGCTTCATAACTGCAGCCAACATCCCGGGGGTCGAGCGGGAGATAAGGCACTTTCCAAATTTGTTCCTCGATAGCTTTCTGAGAAGCTTTGTTAATGGCATCCTGATGCGATCCACTGTAGGCTAAGAAGGCAGAACTCCCACTGTATGGCGCTCGTGTATGTACTGGTATCAAAGTGCATTCTTCTACTACACCTTTAACCCACATCAGATCCGAAAAGTCAACCATTGGGTCGATGCCTTGAACATAAAGATTCAAAGCTAGAGTAACAAGGTCGACATTGCCCGTTCTCTCGCCATTGCCGAAAAGACAGCCTTCAACCCGACTTGCTCCAGCTAATTGCCCAAGTTCGGCTGCTGCAACAGCACAACCTCGATCATTGTGTGGATGAAGGGAAACACACAGAAGCTCTGGTTCTGTAATTGATCGTGTGAAAATCTCTACCTGGTCAGCGTAGGTGTTTGGTGAACCCATTTCGACAGTTGCAGGAAGGTTGAATATAATTTTGTTATCTTCTGTCGGCCCCCAAGCTGCTTTCGCGGCTTCACAGATTCTGATACTATAATGGACATCGGTATCGGAAAAGGCTTCGGGGCTGAATATTAGGGACCAGGTAGTGCCAGACTGGCGCGGGTCATCTTTTGTAATTGACCTTGCATACTTTATGCAATCCACGGCTTTTTCCAAAATATCTTGTCGCGACGCATTAAATATCGTTTGCAAAAATGAGTCGCTCGTAGCTATGTACAAATTGAGGATTGCGTGTTTGCATCCGGTGATGCTATCCACAGTTCGGCGTATAAGATCCTTCCGACATGGCGATAGAACTTGCAACCAAATATCATCAGGAACAGCTCCAGGGGTTTCAACCAATTTCCGAGCAAAATCATATTCGATTTGTGAGGCGCTTGGGAAAGCAATATCAATTTCTTTATAGCCTACTTTGACGAGCATTTGGAAATATTTCCATTTCTGCTCAACAGTCTGACCATGAAACTCAGTTATCTTTTGTATTTTTAAATCAAGGTTAAATTCGGGGGATTATACATACCATAGGATATTCCAAGCATTGGTTACCATCTCTCAAGTCAGTAGCCAGCCATCGTGGAGCCTTAACGATACGCTTTGACGGCCACCGACGATCGTCCAGTAAAGGAGGATTGAAACTTGGGTATTTCGCTGCGGGGTCCTTCAACCTATACCACAAATTAGTATGATATTAGTGGATAGATTTTCAAACATAATAAGACATCAACCTACATCGGCATAGTGTTGTTGGGGATGGCCTTTGCTCACGTCCTAGTCTCAGATTACAACCAGAATAATTAGCAGAAAAACATGAGAAAACTCCCCGGATTGTACCAGCAGCTTGTCGGCACAAATTCATCCCATTATGCACCTAGATTTTGAGAAATTCTGTCATACATTCTGAAGTCCGGACCGAGGTCCAGCACTCCACTGTCCGAACAAACCGTGAATCTACTTTCCGGCTGACGAGCAGCAATCTCTTACTTATCGTACGCTTGGATTGAGTATTCCGGAAGTCCTGCATAATGGAGGTACCGGAGTTGCTGTTGTCGGAATATGATCACTGCGGAAGTAGGCCTACATGGAAGAGCTTTTGACTAGCACTGGACTACCTTCAGAAAAGAAGCCCAAGATATTTCGTAATTGGAGCATTGAATTTTTCTGTGAGGTCGCCACCGAGCTTCTCCAAGCCTTCATAGACAGCCATGAAGTGAATTCACCTCGGTCGTAGGGCAATGAAGTTCACAAACGGTTAAGGTTGTCGCAGTTGTAGATACGTATTCCTTCCCGCACAGCAACTACACCAACAGTACAACGTTGCATGCTATTATCAAACATTATCGTCCTAGGATATAGTCTAACGACTAAAAGCTCTGCATTTGTATTAAGACTCGAGTAGGTTCGATTGTGCGAAAAGAGAGAAGGGAGAAGGGAGATCTCCGCCGATCGTATAAGTCTAAACACACTATGATATGGCTAGGTTGGAGGGTTTGCCTTATGATAGAACTATTCTCAAGACTTTCAGTTGGGATTTTCGTGATATAATTAGCAAGTGATGAATGCCATAGTTCCCGACTGCCTTTATGCCTGAAGTTTGAGGCATTTAAACCCCTTTTCTTAGCGATTCAAACCTTACTTTGAGCGGCTATGTCGATTTAGAAATTATCAGTCGACAAATAGGTACTGAGAGATTAGCCGTACCACAGCGCTATTTTTACCTTTATCTCTACTTTACTATGAACAGTATGCTTAGTGCTAAGAAAGATTCACGAAAAGGAATCCAAAATGCCAACATAATTGACTGTCGGCAATCGAAACCATTTTAGCAGTTCTATAAATCTCAGGATGCTTCAAAACCAAAAATATCATTTATAGACATGTTGTTCTCAAGTTGGATTTCTTCACAGTATATTCAATTTACTAGTGCGATAAATACAAAGAAAGGGAATAGGAAAAAACCAATTAAAATTTTCATATGATCCACGAAAGTATATTATGTATACACCAAAAGTTTCCCTTGAAAGCTGATTATCTTTTAGTGCGCCAATTATATAATTTCTCATGCAATTCGTTTAGGCCCTACCCGCATATGAAAATACTCAAGTCGCCAAGCTCATCTTCAACAGTCCTTATGGCGGAGAAAATATATAGATATTTAATATTGTTTGAAAGGCGCCCTAATCGTTAATAAACATATTTCTTAATTTCAAGATTGGCGGTTAGGGATCTATTAAAAGAAGGTAGCTTAATAACTTCAGTTTTATAGCTAGAATAGGTATAAAGTATGCCGAACCCGGGATCTTTTAAATGCTTTGCACCTGGAAGGATCTTAACATAGAAAGTAGAAATGTTCTAGTTTATGCTTTCGGATTTTGGCGAAGAGATACATTCGACAGGGTGAAGAAGGCGCGGAACTTGTCACCAAAGAGCTAATATTCTTGTAGAAATGTTTTTAGTCAAACATGTCGAATCACTTCCTTTCTGAGCTGACACGCTTTTTAGATGTACGCAGGACATTTTGTCGATTAGTAGGTCCCTTCAAATCGCGAAACTCCCCAACAAGTTGTTACCCTTAGAATCTTGCTAACCCGTAAGTCACATTCCATGCTCTTTATCAGCCACCCTTGATCCTTGTGTGACTTAGCAAGTGACTCAATTTCAACCAAAATTTATTCTTGACATGATCTTTGAGCCATCTCGCAAGGAGAACTGATCGGGTAAGCACAGATTGCTTGACCTGTTGTGGCGGGCTTTTTAAGGGGGGCCATCCTCTTGATCTTGTTGCCTAAGTTACAAGAAATGTTTAGAACGGCCGAGTTCCCGGCATATAAGAATTAAAATTAAAAAAAATTTCAAGGGAACTCAAAATTTATCTAAACAAATAGTGGCGTAGGCACCCAGAATGTAAATGAGAGTTACATGCACCTATTCTGAACAAATTCTAATTACAATATTTTTATTTTCTTCAAATAGCAAATAAGCTAACTAGAAATACCATCAAAACAACGTCCCTGGTTACTATCGATAATCGTGTCGTAGCGGACTTCGAAGAATGCGAAGCTTGTGGTGCAGACGTCCCAGAAGCTGCCGGAGAACTGGTGGAAGACTCTGTTGCGCTCGTGGGCGAGGTTGTAGTCAGGCCCTCAGCAGACGCAAGGACAGGATCTGCCATAAAACTGGCCGACACACCTGACGAGTTGCTGCAAACTGATGTAGGCGTTCCGATGCCAGCGACAAAGTTTACGGCCATGCACTGTGTCAATAGAGGCAGGTCAGAAAGGGATCTTTGTTATATGGCACATGATTGAATAGAATCAGGGCATACCTGATAATGCACACCATCCTCCGCATCCTGGATGACCTGTAGCAAGCCAGCCTCTCCCGCCCACAATGCGGGCACCTCGATGCTGGGCTCGCAGAAGTTGTTGAGACCGTACTCCTGCAGCGTTGGCAGCAGGACAGTCCAATTGGGGGCAGAGAGTGACAGGCCCAACACACCCCGGTAGGCAAAGGACGCCTGTGCATGCAGCGTCGAGACACCGATAGCGTCGCCCCCAACATGGAAATCCGTCACGGCCTCAGAGCCCGAGGGCGTGAAACCTCCGCAAGGTGCGACGTCTTCGTTGTCGATATTGTTGCCCAAGGGCGAGGGAGTGGTGACAATGAAGTGCGCGGAGGTGAGGGATGCCAGGGCCAAGGCGAGGCTGAGGAGCGACATGAAATTGGATGAAGCCATGATAACAATCTGACGGGAACTGGATGTGTAGATGTTGCTCTGTAATAAAGGAGGGTAATGGGAGAGAGATTCCGTTGAGAAAAGTGTGGGAATCTTATATCCATAATAATACCTACGACTCTATTAGGTGCTGCGTTCTGCATGCGGAGAGATGCCAGGACGGGCCAGGGCTAATAAGTTGCTCACCGCTTGGTGGTCGGTATATAGCCAGATAGGTAGGCAAACAACATATGGTTGTAATTTGTATAATTGATTGGTGGTAGGGGGTGCATCTCCTGCATGTTCTGTGCTCCATTGGCCAATGGTGAGAGAGCATATCTGGCATGGCTTAACACGCCGCATCCTTAGGTAATCAACTTGCTCGATTGTGCTCACCTCGCTTCCCCTTTTTGTAGCTTGTGCCGACCCCCTAGGCTTGTTATTCCTATTATTGTATCTTTGAGCTGAGCTTTTCGTGCTCCAAGAGTCAGGTAAAATTACAAGTACCTTATAGAAAAGCTTGATTGGATGGCTCGCACGAGGTTGAGTGAATTCTAGAATTGGCTTGGCAGGGCAAGGACCGCAGGCACGTTATAAAGCTTGATCCAATCGCCCTCAGAGCGAAGTTTCTTTCGAAAGTACGGTACCCTGCAGAACGAAGGTAAAGGTTATTACTATTGTTGTCATCATCGTTATCTTCACAACTTTCGTCGACAAAACATTTCCTGTGCTTTGTCTCACCACCAGCAGCCCATCATGCCGGGCTTGTGGTCCTTCATCCTTTCGCTCACCTTTGCCTTCCTACCGCTGGTGTCTGCTCACACACAGATCTGGTACCCGGAGTGGCGTGCCAACTCCTTTCTTTCACCTTACTCGCAAACAATGTATCCATGTACGTGGCGATCCTCTCCCTACTCTCCTCGGTGCTGCGGACCATAGGTTACCATTATTCTTTCACTGACGACACCCTCTCTCCTACCATACAGGCGCCGGAATCAGCGACAATTCAACAACAACTCGCACGCTGTGGCCGCTCGATGGAGGCTCTCTCAATGTCACGCTCCATGACGCTGCTGCCTACATCTTCATCAATATCGGACTTGGTGTGAACGTGACCAATTTCAATTACACCTTGTTCAATGCCCCTCTCAATGAGACGGGCGCGGGAAATCTCTGCTTCCCCAAGCTGAGCCTTCCACCCAACCTTCCCATTGTGGAGGGAACGCAGGCGTCGATCCAATTTGCAACTGCAGGCCACAACGGCGAGGGCTTATACAATGTAGGAATTGCACTAGCTCGCATGATAGACTCTGGCTAATCTCAACGTAAAATAGTGTGCCGACATTACCTTTAGCAGTAATGCCACTTTACTACCTTCCTCTCAGTGCGTGAACACTACTGTGACCATCAGTCCACTGGGTTCTGGAACCGTAGCCTCGGCAGACTCGACAAGCACCTCGAGCGGTTCGACGTCTTCATCAAGCAGTACGTCAAAATCTGGCGCTGTGGACTTCGTTCCTCCCATGTTAGGATTGCTTCTCACAGGCCTTTGCACGGCTATACTATCCGCCAATTAGATGAGTCCGGGTTAAGAGTGGATGGAGGATTGAATACAAAGCCGAGAGCGTATTCATATTCATGTCATCTCACCAGGACTGGGGAAAATAGACCTGAGGTGCTTCAATAGGCAGAAGTAATTAATTGAACCATTAAAAGACAATTTAAGCCTCCTCAAGTTTTACAATGAAGTAGATTCAGATAGCAGGGTGTTCAAGAGTATTAACGCAGTATATTTGAGGCCATTTTTGGCGAGGTAATGTTACTTTTATTCTTCCCCTAATTACTCAATATATTGGATATTCCCAATATATTTTCAATATACAATTTTAGATTTCGGTTATTCAGTAATATTTTCTTGATTTTTTGATATTATTGGGCACCAACTCTTAGATTCAGCCTAAGACTGACAGTGGAGCACTTTGGGGCCTGAAGATAGCTCATAAAAGAACAAAGACATCAAGAAATAAGTTCCAGTCGGTAGAGCGGCGGCGTCCTAGAACATGAATCAGATTACAGAGCGCCGGGCGTTCGTAACTTCAGCATAAACCAAGCACTTTGGTACTAGGCGCACGCATGTTTTGAATGAGCTCAGTTGATATTCGATTATCCATTTATATCCTATTTTAAAAGCAATATTCCTCAACATGTAAATGCAGCCCTTGCGCGCCAGTCCCTTTGTGAACCGCCCTCTCATCGGACAAACTGGCTACAGAGTTCCTAACACAGGCAACAAGAGATCTTCCTCCACAAACTGCTATCGATGTCTCACCGCCCGTTATCTCGACCGGACGACGGATGATACTCGCAATATCCGGTCTACAATACGAGTATACAATATGACTCCTCAAGGGTAACAGAGGCTTTAATTTCTCTTTAGTCTCAGAGCAACAGTTATGTTCTGGGGCTGGGTTGTGACTATATGAAGTCGAACTTGAAGATGAATGCGATTTAACTTGTACGTTTCCTTCCTTAAACTCTTCGATCTCATCCTCAAAAGGATGGCTGTGTGGTTCTTCTGGCAGTTGTGCCCCGGTATCATCGTTCCCGAGCAATTCTTCATCCCCGGTGATAGTAATTTCAATATCCAAATCAATTCCCATTGCCTCTGCATTAGCCAGAACATCTGAGAGACGCTTGATATAGTACTCAATCTGATCCCTCTCACGGACAACAAGCAAAAACTTAATGCGTTGTATGCATATTGGACCAGGATTATTTAAGATGCTCTCCAAGATAGGGAGTGTGAAAGATGCTCCCGTTGAAGCGGAGATGAGGATAAGGGTCTCGTAAGCCTCCCATTTTGGAAGAGTACCATACGGGCCAGTAACGAAGCCGGTCAAGGTACTCTGCGTCGTTCCTTGAGTCCTCATCGCATACTGAAAGATCCTTCGAGTGAATCCAGCTTTTGCGTCGATGGCTAATTGAATCTCGTTGCAGTGACATCCTTTCGATAACAAGCATGGGGTGGCAATCGTGAAAGGGTGCGACTCGAGAAGTCCAAGTCTTGGAATCCATAAATACAAGTGTTGACCGGATTTCCATGAAAGATGGACGTCCTTGATAGTAACAATAGTGATATTGCGACCCACTGCTCGAAGTTCAACTTCATGTCCAATCGTTTTCGTGCGATTGCATGAGTCGCCTCCTCGAATATTGATATTTCTATACAGCGCTAACAGAAAACGTGATATCCGGTCGAACGATATCGCTCCGATAGCAAACCAGACGTTGTAACTCGCATAGCTGGGAACATGGACCCACAGAACCCAGAGGAAGACTGCCGCCGCTGCAATGTGTTGTAAGACAAAGAACTCATAAGCCATGCTCCGTAACGGCGTTAGTGAAGTAATGAATGTCCAGACGAGTATACTCCAGGCTCCAATCCCGTATTTCACCATCGGCATCATCTCTAACTCAAGCTTCACGAAGTCTGCCCTGGCCCACTCGGTTATAAAGAACCCCCCGTGGAGAGTCACCGTCAACAGCAAGGTTCTAGACACCCACCTGTGGAGCCAGTTCAAGCGTTCGTGTGAGCTGCCAACAATACTGCAGATGAGGCTGGATTTTGATGCTAAGAGATAGACCAAAGGTACCTGCGTTACGGAAACCCAGGCATTACGGAATCCGATTCTTTCCCAGTAGTATGCATCGCGTATGACTACTTTGTTGGTTATCATGTATAGGATGACAGACCAGTAGCAGGCAAGGAAGAGAACCCGCCCAAGTGGTGGAGGACTCAGCCATGTGAACCAACGATTCTTTAGAAGGAATTGCGGATAACTCATTTCGCGGAGAATAGCTGTTCCTGTTGCGTATGCTTGATCGAAGAAGTTGTTTGGCCTCGCTGGGTATTTGATATTTCGAGTCCGACATCTTTTCAATCTATAACGGAAGAAAATCAGCTCTGGTTGCGTTCGCACACCTCGAGAAGGTAACTAACCTTGACCAATTCTGATGGTACTCTATCGCCCGCAATAGAATGAAGAATACTACTACGAACGTTACAATATACCAGTACCCTTTTGCTAGGAGTTGATTGTAAGTCCTGAACATGGGGTCGGAGCCCATATCCATCCCTTCTCCCATCATACCGCTCATACCGCTCATATCACTCATAGCTGTCTTTGCTGGATGCGACGCTGTCGCAACGGTTCGATGATCAGACTGAATTTACCAGATGAACTTCTAGTACAAAGGTCTGAATAGAGAGGCAACAGAAAATAATCGAGCAGATACCGTGGTAGATACATAGGCCAAATATTCACACCATGTGGTACTTCTGATTGGGAGGCGACCCCCTTGCCAAGTGGCTTGAATACTTGCTCAAATCCCCGCACACACATTGACCTGACAGATTATAAATAATGATTTGGAGTATATCTCACACATAAAAATTCAATTTGAAATTTGAAATATAAATATAAATATAAAATGGAATTTTACACGTTTTTTAAGAGGAAATTGACTGCCACGTGATTGATTATCGAGATAAGTTTCCAATTGTTGCAGAATGGAGCAAAACGTACTGCACCCGACTCCTTCATCGGAAGATTTATCTACCTCTAGGCTAGAGGCCTAGCCGTTACAATGACCTTCAGCTCAAATGGATATGTTAGGCTTAAAGCCACACAATCAAGGTCAATCTTACTCGAATACCAGCCGTCGAATTCGCGCCACTCTGTATTTTTAAATGCTTGGTTTGTGGGTATAGAACTCGCAGATCTGCGACGGCATGACGGAGAATTGGGCATGCAGGTTGACAGTAGAAATGATCGCGATCAGAGAACTAGCTTTCTTCGTTGCGTTGTGAAATATTTGATACTGAAAAATACCGATCAACCTCTAGAGGCTCACATAATTTGATCACGTGACAAGCGCTAATGGTGAAAAGTAAAAGAACATATCTGTTTTTTCGGGGGCAACAGGGACAATATGCTTTATACACGGGCTTATACTTTTTAGTAAAGCTCTTTGCATTGGTTGGATATCGATTAATTAGAACAGTAGATAATAGGCGATTCTGCCAGCTGCCACCGCCTTCCAAGCGGTACCCAGGTTTGGCGGAACAGGATTCTACCAACCTCAGCACTGCAATGGAGCCTAGCTAATAATGCTACCAACAATATCCTTATATCAATAATTAATGCTTGTTTATTATATAACCGTAGTAACAATTGTCTTTATTTCATTATTTTGTACTGTTTTATTGTAGTTATATTTATTGTTGAATAATCATAATTGTGACGCAGCTGTCACGTAAATACCTTACGGCCTTCCGCTTAGCGAGGCCCCTGGGCTAGCACGTGTCGAGCTCCCCTTCTCTGGATCCATAGCATACTTATATTATATCAATCCATTATATTGATATCAATATTTCGAGCTCTCACGTACTGTATCGTAGCAATTGAGTTCTCTAAGCGAGGGGTAGAAGGCTTGTAAACAGAAGGTAAAAATAAAGACTAATAGTCGTGTCTGACTAACCTGTACAAAGGGCAGTTAAAAAAGACGAGCTTGCAGCAGCAGAAACAGTGAATCACTGCTCTGTTCTCTATTCTTGTCTGAATTCATGACCTGCTTCCTTCTTGATCATCCTTCACCCAAAACATCTGGATATAAACAGACGTCATTCGTCGTACCACAAGAGAGGCAGAAATAGCATATAATATGTTTTTTCTATATTAAAATTAGTCATTATACTTTTAGAGAATAAAAGCTGTTCATTGAGTTACATAATAGACCGTGTTGTACTTAAAGGTGATACAAATCCCATCGTCACTATTTCTGCGCTTTATCCAAGTATTATCTTCGTCAAAGCAATGAGGGATGGCTGCAGTGAGTTAAAAAATTGTTAATATGGGAATGTTTTGCAGGTAGATGACTACAATGTAGCTTCTAGGGATTTCTACAGTTCCAAATTGAGTAATAATCTTGCCTCACTTTGTTCGCCATCACGCTCTTTCGAATAGCTTTGAATAAACTCCCATTCTACCCCATTATGACTTGACTTTAGCTGCCGGCATAATCCTTTTCGTAATGTCCCTGATATCCGTAGTATTGTTCCGGATAAGCTGCATTCGTAAAGGCGGGGTTCTTCGCAAGCCAAGATATCATGTCACATAGCCATCTGCAAATTTCCGCTAGCAAGGCGCGTCCAGGTGGAGTACCAATAAATCAGAAGTACTGGGGAAACTCTCGGAACCAAGGTCCGAAGAACAATCTTCTCGAGCTTGCCTGCAAATAAGGATAAGGAAAGAGAAGGAAGAAGAAAGGCCAAGAAAATTGAGATACTGTAATAGTTTAGTATGATGTCATGATATCTTGACTTTCCTTAATACACGACGACATTGTAGCACCAATAATCAATATCTATCTATGATCATCGATTTTTCTACTCTCGTGTACCTCAACCTTCCCGCTAATGTCAGAGGCAAACGCACAGACAATATATTGATGAATCATTGATGTTTGGGCGTTGCTTCAATTAATCATTCGCTCGAAGTCTAGGAACTCCAGCTTGCAGCTCTTCCCCAGAGGTCCTTCTACCGCAGAGATAACTGTCCTGTCAAATAATGACTTTGAGATTGTTCGTGCAATAAATATGGAGTAGAGTTCCATGCCTTGTCAATCTCCAAGTGGCCATCAGACAGAACGATTTCAATGTTTTCATGGGGTTTCTCTGTTTATAATCTGTTAGCAGAGTGTTTATTTATAGTTATCCAAACAAGCGTAGGATCTTACCATTGACTTCTAAGTAAGCGGCGTTGAGCTTATCAAAGATTGATAAGCGGTGCTGCAGAAATCCGGGAGGTTTATTAGTCTCCTGGAGGTAGTTGTAGGGTATCGTGGGGAGAAAGAGACTCTAGGTTCATCTCCTCGATAATTAATAGATTTTAAAGGCTAGGCATTCTGGTTCCTGTGCTCTCTCATGAAGGTTTGTCCAGGTTACTCTAATGGTGATTTTGTGGAGGATCAAAGTAATACACTAATTTCTCTTAACCAGACTGGCATGTCACGAACAGGCCTGCATGTAGGTCTCAAGCAACATGGTCCGTGAATCAATTAAAGATATATGAGATCAAGAGGCATATGCTGGGCAAAGTGATGATATCCTGATTTATGTAGGAGGTGACATGCCTTGGCAGCACTACATCTCTGTATACCATCGGGACTTCTAATGTAGATCACGATAACAGTAGGGATTTGGTGTTATATATAATCCAGGGAATATAATAAATCTACGAAATATTGGGTATTATAATATATTGCATAACTCCATTGAAGTTTCAAGCCCCCTTATTATAACCCCCTTTTAAGGCGCTAAACCATAACGCAAATTTATTTTATTTTATGCAGATAAAAAAGATTAGACAATGTATATTTCCAATAGATTACGATAATATTTACAACATAACAGGGAGTTTCATAGTCCGGGTGACATGTGCAGTACAAGGATATGTTACCCATTGTCGTAGAACTATTGATTTATCACCGGAAAGCCATCGGTAAGTACCCTACCTGACCCGAGACATGAATATATTGTTGCTAGTGTACTTAATGTCTAAAATATTATAAATATCTGATGTCTCCAAGGGGTTGTGTCTTCGTAATTTACATTCCAGCAACATTTCATAATGAGATACTGCATTTTGATACATCTTGTAAGGACCGTTGTGGTAAGCACCGTGTCGGCTTTTGCATTTACAGATGAAGAACAGAATTTTCTCGGGTCGAACAAAGTCCTAGGCACTGGAAATTTAAATTATGACGCCTCTAGATTTAGATGCGATCTTTCTCGTCCTATTGATCCTTCGAAAGACGGGTTGGTAAGTTCAGAGGAGCTGTTCACAGGGGCCGAGGCACTTGAGACGATGGTTCAGCGTCACCAACCACTTGTCCGCATCCCTTCAGTTTGTTACGACGACCTTGGAGATTTTGATGACGACGAAAGATGGAAGCCTTTCTACGATATTCCCGTTGTTTTGGAGGAGACATATCCAAACGTGTAAGTCACTGAACAGCAAGCTTCCAGGATTGCGGTAAGCTGATGGCACGGCACCGCAGACATAAATATGCTACAGTTGAGACAATCAACAGGTTCGGGCTCGTTTACACTGTTTGGGGCTCCGATGAAGATGCCCCCCCAATACTTCTGACTGCTCACCAAGATGTGGTTCCTGTTGAGGAAAAAACTCTGGATCGGTGGGAACATCCGCCATTCGATGCCTACTACAATGAGACTGATGGTTACCTTTGGGGCCGTGGTGCCTCCGATGATAAGTCCGCGATCACAGCCATAATGTCCGCCATGGAAGCTCTTTCTTCTCAAGAAGAGTATCAGCCTCGCCGCACCGTCATCCTTGCTTTCGGTTTCGATGAGGAATGCTCAGGTTATCGTGGAGCTGGCGAAATCTCGAAGCATTTGGAGGAGAGGTATGGACAAGATGGAATCGCTGTCATTGTTGATGAGGGCGGCGCCGGTCTGCAAAGTCTCGGTGACACCCTATATGCTCTCCCCGCCGTGTATGAAAAGGGTTATTTAGATGTATGGTTTGATCTCGACATCATCGGTGGACATAGTTCCACACCTACACCGCACACAAGTATTGGAATCATGTCAGAGATTGTCACCATACTGGAGTCGAATCCTTTCCAGCCTGAGATTATCAGAAATGGTCCTGTGCATCAATCTTTAGTTTGCTTAGCACGATACTCGCCCGACGCCATGCCTGAACTCACTAAGTTGATCCGCCATGGCGACCTGAAAGCAGCGGCTCATGTCTTGTCCCAGGCATCGCGCGAGACACAGTATTTCATTCAAACTTCCCAGGCAGTCAATTGGATCGCTGGAGGGCAAAAGATTAATGCTCTGCCGGAATTTGTGACCTTAGGAGTCAATCATCGATATGCACCGCAGGACAGCATCGGGAGCATCCAAGACCGAATCGTAAGCTTGGTTCAAGATGTCGTGAGTAAGTACAATCTTAGGCTTCAAGCTTTCGAAGATGATAAAGACTATGCGGAATACCTTGCCAATAAAGGTATCTCTTCTCTGAGAGAGAATGCAAGTCAATCATGGGAGCCGATCTATAATGGTACTCTCGTCTTGGAAACAAGGAAGAAATCTTATATCACACCTCAATCACCCACAAGTGGGGCTGTCTGGGATGTATTCGCAGGCACCGTGCGCCATACATTTGCTCGAGAAGCCTCGACCGTTGTTGCGGCTCCGGGAGGCATGACAGGCAATACTGATGCTCGTCACTATCTTAGTAAGTAGTTGAAACATATCACCAGCATCGTTACTTGCGAACTTGAGCTAACACTTGATTTCCAAAACAGACCTATCGAAAAACATTTACAGATGGAGTCCGGGTAGCCTGAAATCATTTTCTAACATCCACACTTATAATGAGCGTCTTTTAATGAGTGAGCATATAAACATGGCCAAATTCTACTACGACTTCATTCGCAATTTCGATCAGGCCGACCTCTGATTTATGGAAGGGAACTATACTCGTGTCTGCTTTGAAAACTTGAATCGACTGGCGCCTTTTGTTATCTCCATTTGATATTGTAGCCCGGAATGAAATTCTAACTTGGAAGCTCAAATGTCATAATTAAAATGAATAAATCATCTCTGACCATATTTGGCATGCCAAAACAAAGATTGTTTTGGAAATTGATAATTATCCAGGATCTTCTGGTAACCAGCTCAAATAAGATTACTTCTGATAATAAAATTAAGCCAGAAAACCTATACCACTATACCACTATTAGCATTCTCTGTACGAAGTAACTAGCAACATGACAGAATGGGTCCTTAATCGTCCACCAGGTAGCCGGTGGAAGTTTTTCGACTGCTCGCGTAGCCATCCCCATCGACATCTTCCTCATGGAACTACTCGGTCCCAGTTTCTCTCTGGTCACAACGATCGAATGCCGCTGGAGTGCGTTGAGTGACGTATAAATGTCTCTATAAAAGTTTCGACCTGCAAGCGAGACGTAGAATTGCCTGGACAGTTGTGCCTATAATATATACCCGTTTGTCTTTGAGCTTTTGTAATCCGCCTGTAGTTGAATAGTTCCAGCGTCACGAGTAGAAAGTTTCGCCATGTTAATCTAGGAAGCCCGGCCACTTGAAAACACCGTCCACCGTTGCTGCAAGCTGCGAGTGGATACTCAGTGTCAAGGATGGCTCCCCTTTATACCTCTATACATACCCCCCTTTTTTCTGCTTCAGCCCAGACCAGTTTATCGGCTTTATTTTTAAAAGACAGGCCTATTATTGGCAATGTTATAGGTATTTCTCGCAGAGCGGTTAGTGCAATTGCGAATATCTTCACCTTAAGCATAACGGTGTTTCGGTATGTTGGCTGCCTTCTCTACCAACAGCGGCAGGTAACAGTAACACTCAATATCGTACATAAGTCCTAGAAACCAGTTCCATATATCACGGAAGCCACCCTCGATCATACGCACAGCATCCAATAACCCGCCAAAGCTGGCACGCTATTCGCTTTTCGCAAGAAGCCGCGTTATTTGATACTGATATGGAAATAGTATTAGCTTAGCAATATGCAGCATTCCCGCCGTCCAGTCAAGTCTGTATCATTGTCTTGATATACGGCGGCTAATTCAACGGATCTAAAATCTGCACATCATCACTCTCTCTTTCCAAATTCTTCGCAATTCCAAATGAAAGCATGAGCCTCCATGAATAGCATGCGATAGCACAAGGCTGGGATTTTTTTTTTTTTTTTTTTTTTTTTTTGCTTTGATGGCATGGTCGTAGGCCTGGGAAGATGCCCTTCGGCCTAGCGCCTCCCTTATATATAAACCCCTCCCATAGCTTTCTTAATCCACAGACTTGAGACATGTCAAACCTCAGATTTAGCATGTTTTATCCCATTTTTATTTCTAATTAACCACGAGTCAGCCAATACTTATTGCCTCACTTTTATGTATATATAAGCCCATAATTTACCTAAGATTCAGAGGTCAATCGAGTCTATCCCAAAAGTCTAACACCTATTTAAAGGATACTTAGGTGTGTTGATTCCCATTTCGAGAGAGGCGAGATTGAAGGCCCGAAAAACTTGCATTACTTGTTGTCTGTAGAGATATGCAGTCCACTAGCATATTGTACTTGGTATGCTCATAGCATCTGGGTGTCGATGTCGGTTTGGTCCAGATGACCTGGTTGCAAGTACAATTGGCCGTATACCCGCGAATAAAATTCTGGAGCTGAGTTTTTAGTAAGATTTTCCTTTAATATAAGCACCCGTGTTAGGCGATTTCACCCAATCTATGGTTGTGATGCCTATACCTAGCAACTTTTCCATCGCGGGAGATTCAGCCAGCACAATGTCATCCACCCAAGCTTATCTCGACAAGGGCGTTGAGAAATAGATGCCTATAGTAAGGAGCGGTCGAAGGACAATGCGATGAAGGCGATGAGAAGCTCATCAAGACCTTTCTCTCTGATAGCCTCTGGCATTTTTCAAGAGAACTCATGGGTCGATCGAGTTGCGGTCAAGGACATCCCGCAAAGGTTCCTTAATAATAATAACCGTTCCGAGATACATATTCTCCGTGAGATTTGTAGAGTAGGCCACGCATTTCGGGCTGAAGAACTGAATAGATGTTTCATGGGAGTATGATCCAAGCGGATATCTTTAACTGCCAACCCCCCAAGGATGTAGTGAGTAAATATACGGGTAGAAGGGTTTCCCGCTTCTGAGCCCTATTTGACTTAGGGAAGCGCCAGAATCTCGGATTGAACAAACAAGTGAGAAGAAGTGTTCGGCCCAAAAGATGCGGTATCATTGAGATAAGAAACTTGGTCTTGGAAACCTATCACTTTACATCTAATAGATCTCATAGGTGCTGCATTATTTTATGCTCCTGGGAACGTGAAATTTAGTTGTGCCAACTCAAGCCTTGATGATATCAGAGGAAGTCTACTCGATCACAGGGAGGCAGGCAGGCGGTGACGCGAACTTCGAAGTGCACAATTCTCATTTGCCGATCTGACCACTGCCAGTACTTTTGAAGAGTATGAGAATATACAACAAGTTGCGCCCAAGGCACGCACGCACGACGGAAAACTGGCAGAAGAAGATAATGCTAACCTTATTTCATACGACTTTCTTTAGTTTCGATTAAGTGCTGGGCAGAAATCGAAAAATACTCCTCAGGGCCTTATTAAGTATTAAGGAACCACATTCATTAAAATATGTTAGGATACATTTCTTCAAAATCGTTGTTTTCAATATAAAAAAGGTTTGTATTGTTGATAATAGTTCGGCTCAATTGTGGTTTCGCTTTGAGCCTAGTATACCTAGTAGTATCAAGAGTATATCGGTTACATCGCATATCGCATATTTGCACATCGCATATTGCATCGCATATCGCATATCGCATGTCCAAATCAAGCAAACTTGTTTTCTTAGATGGAACCAGAGTTGTTGAGCGTTGATTTATTGGCCAAATTTGCCTGACAGCCACTAGAAGACCCCGCTGATCTCCAATTTCTAGCTACTTATTTCTCGGGTGGGTAACCGCTGCTAGTACCTAGTTTATGTGCTCTCTGACTTTCCTACTATTCTCAGTCTCGGCCCTGGAGATATATTTTCAGCGCTACAACCGAGGCTTCCCTAATCCTGTAAAGTCAAGCCCCATTATTTGAGTCTTAGCTGGAGTTTGCTTTCCTTACTGTTGTTGTTTCTCTGTTGCCATAGATTGTTGCAATCCTCAACACCGTCATGTCTTCCAAGGAGAGGCCATCTGTTGCCAGAGAGAAAAGTTCCCTGCCCTCCATAATCCATGGTCCTGTTCACCCTCCCTTACTGCGAAATACCTTTGGTCAGCTTATGCGGCAGCAATGCAAGAAATACGGAGACAATGTAGTTGTGATCTCTCAACATCAAAATGAGTCTATCACATACTCGGACTTGCATTCGCGGAGTGATATATTAGCAGCAGCAATGATATCCATAGACATAAAACGCGGCGACCGGGTAGCAGTGTTGCTTGGAAACCGATCCGAATATATCGATGTAGGTAATTGCTCTCAAAACGTACTACCTCTGAGTGCCAAAGAACTAATCTTGTTCAGTTGTTAATAGCTTGCGCAAAAATTGGCGCACTTATAACCTTGCTCAATTATGCCTATACTCCAACCGAAATCTTCAGTGCACTGCTGGTATCAGGTAAGTGTTTTGAAACCTTCATGGATATTTTTGCCGCACTGTTTTTAACCAAAGTTCCCTAGCACCTAAGGTTTTATTTACCACGGTTGGGTCATCCAAATACGACTACCGGAAGCCTCTTCTGCAAATAGAATCTCAGGTCCCGTCCTTGCGCAAGGTTGTTTTGCTACAAGATACAACAGGACGCTATAAGAATTTTCAGTCGTCAACATTTTTTGAGACTTTCGAATCTCTTGTCAAACTTGGCCACCACAAAGTGATTGATTGGACTGCCATGGAGAAGAGCATCTCGGACACAGATATATTGAATCTGCAATTTACTTCTGGGAGCACCGGGATGCCGAAGATGGCGGCCTTGACTCATCACGGCATGATCAACAGCGCTCAATATATTGGATTGAACATGAATGTGGTCTCAACAGACAAGATTGTAGTGCCTGTTCCTCTCTTCCATGCCTTTGGGCTGATTATTGGTATTTCTTCCTTTACTTCCATGCCATAGCTCAACCCGATTAAATTTCGCCTAGGTCTTTGTACTGCATTTGTAGCAGGCGCATCCGTTGTTCTCCCTTCTGAGTATTTCGATGCCGGGGCCACTCTAAAGGCGGTTGAAAGATACAAATGTACCGGCCTTTATGGAGTGACAACAATGTTCCTTGACGAACTCTCTCATCCCGACTTTTCCAAAACGGTGCGGTCTTCCTTGAGGTGAACAACTCTTTGACTTGATTCTACCCGAGTGGTCTAGATGCTAATCTGCCTTTCTATATAGATTTGGTGTCATGGCTGGTTCTGCACTGCCCGAAGATCTTCTCCTGCGAGTGATGAACAAGTTTCCAATTCCCGATATATACACGAACTGGGGGATGACTGAGCTATCTTCAATTGCGACCATGACCGTAGCCAGCGATCCTATCTCAAAGAAACTGAAGACTGCTGGAAAGCTTCTCCCGAACTTGGCAGCCAAAATTGTGAAACCCGATACCGGGACAGTTCTACCTTGGGGTCAAAAGGGAGAGATCGTCGTCAGTGGATTTGGTGTGATGCATTCATATTTTGGAGATGCCGAACGAACGTCTAGGAGCTTGAAGTATCATGCGGACGATGCTAAATCAGATCAAATTGGATGTTATCCAGATGAAAGCCCAAGAAAGTGGATGCATACAGGCGACGAAGGATATATTGACCAAGAAGGGTATCTGGTTGTTACTGGCCGTATTAAAGATCTGATAATCAGAGGTGGAGAGAATATTGCACCCCTTGAAATAGAAGAGCGACTCTTTCAGCACCCCGCCATCAAGCAAGCTTGCGTTTTTGGTATCCCCAGTGAGAGATACGGTGAGGAAGTTGCTGCATTTCTTGAGCTTGAAGATGGGATGGATCGGCCAAGTGATGAAGCGATTAGAGACTGGGTAAGAGGAACTTTGTCAAGATATAAAGTCCCGGTCAGGATATGGTGGCTTGGGGATGCATTGCGCGGTTGTCCCACCGAATGGCCAAAGACAGCAAATGGCAAACTGCGCAAGAAAGATATCAAGCAAATCGGAACAGGTAAGTTAGCTACTGTTCATCAGTAATGCTCCCTACATTTTGTGAATTATTACTAAAGTGCAATGCAGCGTTAGCTCAAAACACAATTAGTAATGAGCCTCTACGTGGCTTACTTTAGACTGGATTATATTATATTGTACATAATTCTCGGGGTTACCTTTTCAGAATCATTTCATATATCTGAACCTGATAGTAGTAGAACTTATATAGTAGACATCAGGTTTGAAATATGATGACATATACCCAGAACATCTACATCATAATCTTTATAGGATAGGCATTGAAATGTGATATCTACAACCCTAAGTAAATTTATTGAATCTATTAAAGAGACAATTTCTTTACTATATATTTTGATTTTCTCCCTGAATGAATGAAATTTGCTATATCCATTCTCAGCAAGAGTGGAGATATTTCCAAGCCATTACGTTTATAGATTGCTGATTCGTAGGTAATGAAGGAGAGCGTGACCAACAGGCGGTTATTCCCGATCTATGCGAGCAGTGCGACGGGCATATTCCGAAGCATCCTTCAGCTTGTAGCACTCCGAAGGTGATAAATCATCTGCGGATTAAAGGTTGATGACAGAAGAGTATTTGAAGTCAGAACGGCTGTTTCATTGTCCACCAGGTCCAAGATGTCATCTGCACAATCCCAAAGCCGTATCACCCAGATCAGTCAGCAGATCATGCCATCCTCACCAATCCAGCGGAGTTCTCAGCCCAAAGCTACTGATGTGTATATTCTGAGTGCAGCAAGGACACCAACTTGCAAGGTACGTACAGCCATATATCTTTTGAACTTAGTAACCTTTTACAAGGTAATATAAATGTATATACGGATCTTATTAACACTAACAGATCAATGGACCGCTTTCCGCATTAACAGCCCCCCAACTTGGCTCATATGCCATCAAATCTGCTTTGGAGAAGTCTTTTGTTCCTATTTCCAAGATTTCTGATGTTTATATGGGAAATGTGCTTCAAGCTTCCGTCGGCCAAGCACCCGCGAGACAAGCCTCGATCTTTGCCGGGCTGCCTACCACTATTGAGGCCGTTACGGTAAATAAAGTATGCGCTTCGGGTCTCAAAGCCATCGTTTTTGCTGCACAGAATATTCAATTAGGTTTGGCCGAAGCGGAAATTGCGGGAGGCATGGAATGTATGTCTCAAGTGCCGTACTATCTGCCTCGAGCAAATTTACAACCAAATTTTGGACATCAAATGATAGAGGATGGGCTCATAAAAGATGGACTTTGGGATCCGTATAACAATTTTCTTATGGGAAATTGCGCAGAGAAATCGGCGAAAGAATTCAACATTTCAAGAGTAGAGCAGGATGACTACGCCATCTTATCCTATCAGCGTGCACAAGCTGCCTGGAGAGATAGGAAGTTTGACGAAGAGATTGTTCCGGTAGTTATCCCGAAAAAGAGAGGAGGGGACTTAGTAGTATCTCAAGATGAAGGATTCGAAAGCCTGCAAATAGAAAAACTAAGGGGACTGCGGCCAGCCTTCTCCAAAGACAACACTGGATCTATCACTGCAGCCAATGCTTCTACTATGAACGATGGGGCATCAGCGGTGGTCTTGGGAAATGCAGCCATCGCAAAAGAGTATGGGGAAAGATCAAAGGTCCTCGCCAGGATACTCTCATATGCAGATGCCGCGGTAGATCCCGTTGACTTTTCGATTGCTCCGGCCAAGGCAGTAAAGATAGCACTGGAACGTGCTGGAATCACGAAGGATCAAATCGCAGTCTGGGAATTCAACGAGGCATTTGCCGCAGTTGTCAAAGTAAATCAGCAGGTGAGAATCGCAGTTGCGTCACTGTACTTTCCCCAAGTAAAGCAATTGTTAGTTAACAGCTGTGTTTGCAGATTCTTGAGCTAGACATTAGAAAAATCAACCCGCTTGGGGGTGCTATTTCACTTGGTCACGCTCTTGGCAATTCTGGTGCGCGTATCTTGACAACACTTTTGCACCAGCTTAAGCCTAATGAGTACGGTGTTGCTGCAATATGCAATGGAGGTGGTGCAGCTACAGCAATGCTAGTTCAGCGAATAAAGAGCGTAAGCTAAGAATTTCGTTTTTCTACGGAAGACATGGACACCACTAAGGAAGTAAACGTTTGAGGGGTAACGGTGAATCCAAAATCTTATTAGCATTAATAGCCAGTTATATAAATCTATGATGTGTGGCAAGTCCTACATGCATGACTTTAAATATTATCGAGGGCACAATTATCAAACTTTTGCTGAAGTACTGACTTACTCTATTTGTCAATAATATCAACTCTTTGCTCTTTAGTATTGGCGCTTAATATGGCATTACTCGACCTCCTAAATGATTATTCAAGCAAATCCCACATTCTTCTACCTCTGATATCTCGGTAAGTGAGAGATGTTTATATACTGTCTCCGTATTCGAGCCTCGGTCAGAACACGCTCCCTTCTGCAGTGTCCATCACATCCAACCTTTGCTTGTACATTAAACTACATTCATTCATCCTATTGTTCCTAGTAGGCTTTTTACTCCTCTGCATTAAAGCAGTGTCCTTGTGGCAACTTTACCACAGTCCGCCATTAACTTCTTACATTTCTTAGTTTCCTCCAAATGCTTCTTCTGAACGCTCTCCCGAACAAACAAATTTATATAAATTATAACTAAACGCCATTGAAAAACCACAGGGGGAAAAATAGTTATTTCACAAAATATAAAGTTATATATATTTGCGAATTATATATGAAAGCAATTTTATTTCCTTTGGGAGTTAAGACAAGAAGAAATTTCCAGGTCTAACCATATTAACTTATATATATATATATGTTAAGAAGTTAGGGCAGATTAAATAATAAACAAATTAAAAATTTATTTATTGCATGCTAAAAGCTTGGATTTATTTAGAAAAAATATTTAAAATTTTTATTTTTTACGAACAAAAATTTTGGAATTATAATTTAAAACGAAAATTAAGCTTATATAATAATATATAAAATTTAATTTTTGCTAAGCCTTTTATATTTCTAATAAATTATAAAATTTGGTACGTACTAAACATAACTTTTTTGCTAAAGCAAACCGAACAAATAAATCAAATAAGCAATCGTACAAATTTAAAAATTTTTAAAAAAAGCTTTATATAAATTGAACGAATAAATTAAATAAAATTAAAAATTTTCAAAAAAAAGCTTTATATAAATTAAACAAATAAATCGAACAAA
>NCSK02000369.1:0-20490 GCA_002276475.2 Chlorociboria aeruginascens | reverse complement strand
CCTCCCACCACCCACCACCATGTTCATTCCCATCATTGTCATCATCAATACCTCCACATCAACCGCCCTCCCCCCCTCTGCGGACAATGACCCAGATGGATGGAAAGAGGCTGACGCACCGATCGTCCCCTGTTTTCTCTCATCTGCGCCGTTACAAGGACAAGGGCCGGGACCAGCACAAGCACAAGATCCTCTCCCATCTTGAAACAGAATTATGAATACGTATGCGTATGCGTCCTCCCCTGCCCGCTTTGTTTTGGCGCTCAGGGTGGGCTATCTTCCGATGCGGTAAGTCGTCGTGTGCAGGCTCCGGCTGGTGGCTCGAGATCTGTGTATACCCCCTGTCGCTCCCTATACCTAGGTGGCTAGGAAAGAGACAAAATCCCCGTTTGCCGCCATGCTTTCCGTACCTGTTGTTATTTTCATATGTATGTTTGGAGGACTTCTTTTCACTGCGAGTTCTCGAAGTCGATGTCCTTTTGTTCTTTCTGGATTCCCATTCCCATTCCCGTTCTTGTTCCTGTTCCTGTTCCGGTCCACGCCACGATCGTCGAAAGAGCATTCCCTGCCGCCGAGATTCCTTGATTGTGGATCCTTGGCACTCGTAAGATACGAAGTAGATAGCATTGGCATTTGGAAAACGAGGACGCGACCATTTTGGTATATCAGATTGCTCGCCGCAAGTGCTGCCAGAAGTTTCAGTTGAACGAGCTTTCATCCTCACCCCGGGACAGGAGTCTCTACCCAGCACCGACTCCCCTCGGCATCATTTGTATCATAATACTTCTCCATCAACGCCTTTGCATATCGGTGATAGCGGGAGCATTTCAAGTAACTTTCTCCAAACCTCGTCATGCACTTCTCTCGCCTCTTCACTATCCTCACGACCTCGGCGCTTCTCACCAATGCCTTTGCCTCACCCGCGAGAATTCCCGGACCCCCCTCCCGGCAAGATGCTTCCCCACCAAAGACAAAATACTTCCACGAACCTGGAGGAAGCATGGAACTAGGCCACTATGACATCCGTTACTTTACCGGCAAGGCTGTGACCTACGAAGAACGAGGTGATACGCTCTACCACTTAATCCGCGCCTACCTGACTGTCTTCCGGGAGCGGAACATCGAGACATGGATAGCCCACGGTACGCTTCTGGGCTGGTGGTGGAACGGGAAAATCATGCCCTGGGATTGGGATTTGGATACCCAGGTCTCTGCTTCAACCCTGACTTGGCTGGGAGAAAATCTCAATATGACGACGCACAACTATACCGGAACATCGAAGGACGGTACTATTATTTCACGAGAATACTTACTAGACATTAACCCCTATTCTGCGGAGAGGCTGAGAGGCGATGGGCAGAACGTGATTGATGCAAGATTCATTGATGTGACGACTGGATTGTTCATCGATATCACCGGACTCAGTGAAACGAACCCTTCTACGCAGCCGGGCGTATGGAGTTGCAAGAACTATCACCGCTACAGGACGAGGGATATATATCCTTTAAGGGAGACGGAATTTGAGGGTGTGCAGGCTTTAGTGCCATATTCTTTTGACAAGATCCTTACCGAGGAGTATGGTGCGAAGGCTCTGACGAAGACTCAGTATGAAGGGTACATTCTTCTGCTTTCGGCACACTTCAACTTTTTTACTGACAAAGAATAGTCACAAGTGGATTCCAGCGCAGAAAGAGTGGATAAAGTTAAAGGCATCTAACCCTACTCGAGATACGCCACATTTACCACGGAGTATCCAAACGGAAGCCGAGCCGAAAGCTGGGTTGGGCAATTTATTGAGAGTTATATGATTGCAAGTTTCCTTTGGTGCATATTCTCAGGGAGTGGAAAATGGATGGGAGTGTCAAGAGACAAGACGAGAAGGAGAGCATGATACCCCATACACAGCGACGGTGGCATTCCTGGCGTTCATTTTTATTTTCCCTCTATTCCTCCTAGGGTTGCCGTGGATATACGGTGCATTGTAGAAACAGTTGTGGGATTTTGGTCATTTGAGCTTCGACATAAAAGCGATTTTGTAAATAACCTAAGAACAGATAGAAGTGTATTCAAGCATAAAAAGCTAGACAAACTCATCATATTATATTATTAATCGTTCGCTTCATGTATGACATTGATTTTAACTAGTTCATAGCATCGCAAGGTTTAACCCAGAATTGGAGAATAGAAAGTAGACAGACATGAGAATGAGTTTTGTCAAGTCGAGATCTTACCTAGGTAATCCAGCTTATGAAGCAAGATATTATGAAAATGACTAACGATTTAGTTCTTCACACAGGATATAGAATCTGGATCCCCAGGGACTTTGGTAGCCAGCAGGACTCGCAATATCAACTGTAATACCAACCTTTACATTCGATCCTCCCTCGAACCCATTGAGCTAGCTATACAGAACGCCTCTAAGGTATTCCTATGCCAACAATACCATAGACTGCACCAAGCCATTATGCATCCGTGGGCACCACTCTTCCCTTCCCTGAAGAAAGAACGCCATCCATCATTATGCATGTCCCATAAATTAAACCATATCATCTACAATCTCACATACACATCCACACATGGTAATCTCCACTCCCTTCTCCCCAGTAGACTTCTTAGCCACTCAACCCCGATCCCTGTCCATTCTGTTCGCAGAGCTAGCTTCCTCTTTGCTTCCTCAAGCGCCGCTCCTGCTAAAGCCGCCGCCGTATTATTCAACGCCCCAGCATATATCGACACCTGTTCCATGGTCTGGTTTGACAACGCGGTTGCGTTCACCACCTCGGCGGAGATGCTCATGGATTGCTGTCGTGGCACGAACCAGTTACTGGTGAAATCGAAGAAACAGTGATCGGACCAGTGGCAGGATGAGATAAAGAGGATGAGGAGGAGGAACGAGCAGTATACGCATGGTCGGTTGAGGAAGTATGTACAGACGAAAAAGAGGCAGATGAAGACGGGAGATGCGTTGGTTGGGATGAAGAGGAGGGGAAGCCAACTAGGAGTGTGTTAGAATCATCATATGGTTGATGATTATCCGATCACATACCTTCGAAGACAAAACATCTTGGCTATGCTCTGCTCTCTGTCCGCTCAATCGGAACCGCCGTCGTAGATATTGCCAGGCTTATGTGATCATCCGTTGGCGGTAGGTGGATCGTGGAGACTCGAGTTGCGCAGGTACAGTTACAGGTGATGCGGCCCTCGACGAAGTATTGAATATTGGCAGCGTTGCCTGCAGTGTAACACGTTATTCTCGTGGGCGATGAGGACGTCCTGGATCTGTAGTGCCGCGATCTCGTTGTTGCTTCTTTCATTATCTTCAAGGGAGAGGTTGGCAAGCCCAGATAAGCTGGTGGACTACGTGTATGGGCATTCCGTCCAATCACAGCCTCCCGCCCAAGCTCATTCGCGAAAGTGAACTAGGAATCAAAGCTTCACCATCCATCTTCCCTTCCCTTCCCTCACCTCACCTCTCCTCTCTCCATCTTCACCTCCACCTCCACCTCCATCTCCTCTCATCGTTTGCCTCATCGCAACTGCCATTCGTATTGGCTGTCAGCTGCGTTCGCGTGGGTGCTGTCTCTACGCTGTCGGTTACGCACATCTCTCTTCGTTGTCTCCCGAAAATTCATTCAAGCTTTAATTTTGATTCATCTACGTCGGCATCTCGCGCCTTTGCTGCGCTCACCGTCTCGCCATGTCTGGATATCCTCCTAATTCTGCTGAGGGCAATGGTTTGGATTCTCTATTTGCTCAGCTTCGCCAGGCACAGAACAAACCAACGGGTATCAATCTAGAGCCAAGCTATAGCTATTACAACGGGAACGGTAGTGGCTACTTTGGTCAACCCACACAACCTCAACAATTACCTCACGGTTATCACCAGCCCTCCGTTTCCTCTCCCATCCCGACCCCTCCAACCCACGTTCAACAACCCCAACATAGCTCTGCCATCATGAGTCCTGTCGACACCCCACCGCGCATTCCCATTGCAACCGGCGGTACTTCCAATGCAGCTCGAACTTCAAGTCTGCTCAACCTCCTCAAGTTCAGCCAACCCTCTGCTCCTGCTGCACCAGCTGCGGCCTCTCCCACCCAGTCGGCTCCAATCGGTACTCCATTGCCCCATTCCCGCGAGGTTTCCATGAACTTCAAGGTACCTGAACCTGTCATCCAAGCTCCTGCTGGACATTCGAGAGACAGTTCAGATCTGCTAGCTACGCTTATGTCCTCTTCAAAACCAACGCAGCAGGCCTCCCCTCAATATACATCAACCAACCAACCACCTAAGTCGACTTTCAGTGATGGTACGACTTCTCCACCTGATCATACGCAAGCATATCTTCTTTCCCTTTTGAACAAACCAAAACCCCCTCAAAATGGCGATGTTGATCCACATCTTCGACAAGCCAAGGTTCCGACCCCACCCAGCAAATTCAGCTCTCGAGATGATGTTGCAGATTTGGCCGCTGCTTTTGAGGTGACGAATCTCGATGTGATGAAATCAGCTGTCACCGAAGCCACATCGGAGACGGCATTGACCAAGGAGAATGTGAAAGCTGAACAATCTAAGAACTCCCAGGGTCTTTTCACATACGTTAATCCTTTTGAGCAGCTTGCCGCGTCTTCGCCTCGAAATCGTACCCCAAAAGCGAGCACTCCTGTCCCATCTACCCCAGCAATTCAAATATTGAAGCGCGACCATTCTGATAATAAGCGAAAGATGGATGAGAGAAGCACCATTTCAAGCCCAGCTCATTCAAAGAGAAAACTTGACCCCCAATCGCATGGATCATCAGGTCCACCAACCCCGCTTCCAGACGGCCGTACTCAATTGGAGGCTTTGATTGGCATTGGAGCACCTGGAAATAGGGGGACTGTCGCTGAAGCTCTCAATGAGGTTGGTGATCAAGTTGATAAGCAAGTTCAAGAAGCAATTGCCCGTGCTGAGCGTGATGAAAATCAAGCCACCATCGAGCGAGATCTCAAGGATATGCTAGATGCTCAGACTGACAAGGAGTTCGAAGCATCAGCTCAAATTGCAGCTACTTCTATCAGGAAGGAGCTTGAGAAGGATGCTAATAGTGGTGTTCTTGATGACTTGCCAACTCCAGTTGCCGATGCTGTGAAAGATATCATTGGTCAAACTGCACAAGGTAATATTGTGGATAGCTGGGAGAGTGCAGACGCGGAAGACAATGCTGCCAAGGAGGAGGAGGAGGAGGGTATCGTGAAGGTCTATAACTTCCCCATGAAGCCTTGGACTTCTATCACACTCAGAGATTCCCTCGAGCCTCGCCCTGTCTTCCGTGACGAAGTTATTATGGATATTGCTCGCGTAAGGAAGGATTTCGATCAGATTGACCGTACTCTTGTCACCGCATCTGATAAATTCATCGTATATGGCATGTCTAAAGCCGGCGGAATTCGGATTATTAGACAGGCTGACGGTAAAGAAGGGAGACTATTCAACCAAACACAGGATCGTATCTTCAATGTTTCGGCATCTTTCTCGCCAGCTGGTCTTAAAGAAGCCATCATTGGTACTGGAATTAGCGGGACCGTCTACTGGGGTCTTGTTAAAGATGGAGAGGAAGATAACCTTGAGGATGCCAATCTTGAAAGCCATGGCTTCGCGCTTCCACCTATGTCGTCTGTGGATACTGAATCTCCAGGTGGCGTCTTGAAGACTAGAGCTAGAAAGAGTTCTCGTCACCCAGATTTCTTTGCTGTTGGTCGTGGAAAGTTTATTCACATCATCTGGCCTCATATCATCATGACAAAACCTTACCTGAAAAATGGAAAGGAGCGAGTTGTAGATGCGGAGAAATATCTCGCTCGCCATTCTCTTAAGGTCAATATTGGCAAAGCTGGCAAGGACTTTACATTCAGCGAGGATGATACGACGATTGTTTCTCTCGACAAGGCTGGACGTGTCAAGTTCTGGGACGTCCGGCCGCTGACGCTGACGGACGGTCATGACGAGCCTCGTAAATCATCTGCAGAAGAGATCCAGTCCATTGAGATCAAGGAACCTGTTGTTACTTACACCACGACACCGGCAACAGAAAAGTCTTGGCCAACCTCGGTTCTCTTTGTTGATAAACTTCGACCTTATCAGAAAGGAGGACCTTTACGATACCTGATTGTCGGTATGAAGCAGAACCATACCTTGCAGTTGTGGGATCTTGCTCTAGGAAAGCCTGTCCAGGAAATCAACCTGCCACACGAGAAGGAGTCAGATGCTGTTTGTAGTGTCATGTACCATGCCGCCACAGGAATGGTCGTCGTTGGCCACCCAACACGAAATTCTATCTATTTCCTTCACTTGTCAGCTCCGAAATACACATTATCGAAGTCAATCTCGCAGGCGGAATATATGGAGAGACTAGTTAGTCAAGATCCTACCATTCCCAAACCCGAATCTACAGCAGTCATCAGTGGCATGCGTGAGTACTCTTTCGAAAGTAAGGGTACTCTTAGAAGCTTGGATATCTTGCAAACACCAGCTACTCAATCTCTCCCCAATGAACCATTGACCATGTTTGAGCTTTATGCAATGCACTCAAAGGGTGTTACTTGTTTGGCTATCAAGCAGGCGGATCTAGGTTGGACTACTGACAATAAAGTCATTCAGCCTGTTGTAGCTGAGAATGCTGGTATCATCTCCATTGATTCCTTAAAGGAAACCACTGCGACGCCAAATCCAGAACTTAGTGATTCCCAAACGTCAATTCCGACTCGAATTATCCCACGCCCAAGTCCGAAGGAGAACTTATCGAAGGAGAGTCCAAAAAAGGCTGCTCAGGCAGATCTCATGATCAAGGTCGAGGAGAAGTCTGAAAAGAAGGAACCGGTACTTTCAAATGGAGGATTCTCTACCAATGCTGCCGACAAATCCGAGAAGAAGAAACGCAGAAAGGCGACCACATCTGATAATTCCGTTCCAGCTGGAAGTAGCTCTCAGGCATCCAAAAACACCTCATTGGAGGTTGCAGCAAGTTCCAAGAGTACCAATACAGCACGTACTGTTAGTAATACAGAAGTCGGTGGTGATGTTGGATTATCTCGGGATCTAATAAATTCTTCAATCCAGGACATCGAGGGTCGGGTTTCTGGTGAACTGAAGAAATTGTTTTCTGAATCTTTTCAATCTCTACATCAAAATATCAAAGAAGATAGGAGAACTCAGGCTGCAGTAGCTGATGCAAAGCAAGATTCCATCCTTCGATTGGTTTCTAGCACATTGACCGAGAACGTTGAGACTTCCTTGAGTCGCATCATCGTGAACAATGTCCAAAAGTCTGTGCTTCCAGCAATTTCAGAGCTCTCCATGAAGACTGTCAAGGAGCAACTTGGTCCCAAGCTAAATGCCCACATTTCTCAAAGTCTTCCCAAAGAACTCCACGTTGCCCTTCCAGACGCTCTTGGAAAGGCTTTACAACAGCCACAGCTACTCAAGTTGATGTCTGAAGCGCTTGCAACGAGTGTCGCATTCCGCGTCGAGGAACAGTTGTCTGAAGCTCTTCAAGAACATGTAACCCCCGCCTTCACAGCTGCGGCTATTCAGGCAGCACAACGAGCTGCTGGTGATGTATATCGTCAAGCTACGGAGCAGATCAGTACCCTTGAACGACAACGTGTTACCGACAGTATCAAGATCGACCGGCTGACTCAACTCGTCACCGGATTGACTGAGACGGTCTCTTCTATGGCTGCAGCTCAAACCGAATTTCAGGGTCATTTCTTAAAATTGCAACACCAGGCTTCCCGAGAGCGCCAAGACAGATCTGCTCATAACGAATCTCGCAATTCCGTGTCCAATCCTTCCACAGCTCTTACCGTCACTTCCGAGAAATCACCAGAGGAAGTAGAATATGAAAAAATGTTGGACAGTATCACCTCAGCCATGAATGCGGGTAGATATGAGGATGCTATCATTCGTTGGCTACAGACCAAGCGTGAGCAAGAGTTCTTTCAGAGATACTTTGCCAAGTTCAATCCGGAATTCATTCGTGAATTGAGCCCATTGCTCTTACTTTCTCTTGGAGCTACCATTACCATCCAATTTGATGATGATCTTTTGATGCCACGAATCTCTTGGTTAGAGACTATTTTGTCAACCTTCCAGGGCCAAGTTAACGCGGGTGCATTGGTAAGCATTTTCTTACTTCATCCAGAGACTCAACTAACAGCTTTCCAGGATGACCAAGTTCGCGAACTTATTCCAAAGATTATGGGTATCTACGTTCAACGTATTGAACATCTCTTCATGCGCATTAGCAACATATCTGCTCAGGATCCAACCCTTAAGCGTCTTTCCCAAATGGTTAATGCTGCGAACCGTATCCTCGATACCGGCAACCAGATCTCTCGGGGTCTTACTGGCTCAAGCCTTAGTAGAGATCGCCACATTTGAAGGCTTATTCCCTGATCTAAGAACAATCACCGTTGGTATTCTTCGGTTTCTCTTAGGCAGCTATGAACCGCCAGCCTGCCTTTTGTTTATGAGCATTTACGATTCTGATAAACTCATCCAATTGGACACCATCGCGGTTTTTATCGACCTAGTTCTTGAGATACTGGAATGTTCTCATACTTGGTGTCAATTGCATCTTTGACAAAATCCTCTGGATTGCCCTATGTGCGAACGATTTCTTTTTCAGGTTCCTCTTTTTTTTTTTTTGTGCAAAAACATGACACGGCAACGTAATCTGTTCACATTGGTGGCGTTTTTTAGCCTAACATATTGAACGAGCTTTAAATAAAAAGCGTTTACGATCCTAATCATTGGCTTGCACTGGTATTATCATAGTGATGACGATGAGGGATATTGCTTATGGTGGAGTTGAAACGATATGAGGATCGCGAAGATGAACTTTACTATGCATATGCATTATGGATTGAAATGGAAGGAAGGGAGGAGAGACAAAGGGTTATGGCTATCCACGATTAGACGACCTGACTTACTTCATCAATCAGTATTGCAGCATGGCTTAGTCTTGGGCTTAGGCAGCGCATTTGTATTTGTAAAGAGGAATGAATACCTGATAATTTTTCATAAGTTATTTTTTCTAGTCTAGTTTCAGTGATGAATGACGTTTGAGTGGGTGATAAACTACAGATCAAGTAGACTCCCTTGTAGATTTGAAGGTGAGTGCCAATCCCCCTGAAAGGAGAAGGCATTTCCATCTTCAGGTACAGAATCATCCCCTCCTTTTTTTCATCACACCTGGTGCACCAACCCCTAAAGTCTCCACACCCATCCATACTTATATCCAGACCTAAGACCACGACCATAAACAACAACCTGAATTAAATTCGTCATATCTAACTCCTAACCCTAAATCTCAACCTCAACCTCGACCTTCTTTTTACCAGTTCTTTCTAACTCTCTTACTATATCTTTTACCTTATACTATTCTATTCCCCCGCACCCTCCCCCCCCCCTCCCTAGCTTTTATTTATTAATATATATATCCACCCACTCGACTCACCTAACTTCTATCTCCCTCTCGGCTGCTCTCTAGAGTACACTTACCCACCACATATTCATATACTTACTTACCTACACCTAATTGTCAATGTTGGATAACGGTAGGAAAACCATTAAATATTTTATCGGGATCTCCTTTTTCTTTTTCTTTTTCTTTTTCTGTAATATATATATATATATACATATAAAAAAAAGAGATATATATCCATGTACGATAATCTTACGTCTCCAAGATAGCTTCACCGCCAAGGTTGTATGAGCAGGGCGGTGCGCTTGATGGTCCGTCCTCACCTCGCCTGGCCTGGCCTGACCCACCTGACCAACGGTTTAGCTGGCTTCGCTTTTAAAAGCCCAGAAAAAGAAGAAGAAATTTACAGCTCAACCCTTCAACCCCTCAACCCCTCAACCCCTCAACCTTCAACCCTCTGCACCTAACTCATCTCCCCAAGATCCAATTCCTCCGCCGGCGCATACGAAGAGAGGTATACGGTAGGACGACGGCGTTTCACACCTCCCCCGCCAACGCTGCTAAACGCTCCTGCCACGGGTATACCCTTCCCTCAAATCGCATCAGGCCTGCAACGACGCCCACATCAAGCTTACAGCTCGCGGGGACCTGGTCTTCGACCATGGCACCACTGTCAAATATCGTGCATTTACCTGATGGCCAGAACTTGACGGTGATCCCGGTGTTTGGCGGGTTTTTCTTCAAATCCAATGATCTCAGCATCCACAGCAACAGCCCCTTCCCTGCGGGCTGGACGGTGATTTTGCAATCCGAAGACGATTCCACCGCACACCCGGAAACAAACGATGTTCACCTCAGTGGCGTGCCGAAAGAGAAACAGCGACATATCCACCCTTTCCGACTCCCCACGTTACACAACGACAATATCTTCATATCATCAATTTCAAACCCCTCGAGTAGCGACTTCAAAGCACCTACAAGCCCAACCCGACAGATAGCGATGATGCTTTGGGCGACCCTATATTGGTACTTTCAACAGCCTGAACCTTCACCCTATCTCACCAATGCAGCCTCGAAGAACACGCCCGACGAGGGCAAACCGAAAGGGGAGTGGAGAATCAATGTGAAGCGGGAAGGCGTATTCAGGGGCAGAAATCTTATTCAGAAGCTTGAACGGATGGGTTTGATTACCTCGGAGGATTCGTCGGTTGGTATCAATCCAGAGGAGAATACTCCCGATGGCTGGTCTGAGATGTTCATATCACGAAGGACATATTGGCAATTATCTGCAAGATTGTTTCTATTCACCCTCAGCCCAACAAATGGAGCCGCATTTCCGGGCTCGCCATATGGGAGCCGACCAAGTTCCCCTGTCAGGGGTCCTGATCGAAACCATTCCTCGAATAAGAGAGATTCAGCAGAGCAAGGTCCTACTCAAGTGACCAACCTAGGCTTATGGACACCATCTTCGTCGGGCCCCTTTTCCTCTGGAAGCCACCTTCCAACATATTTTCCGCCAACTCCACTCCAATACACCATGACATCTGGTGTTCGGCACCCTATTCGGCCCAAACCGCCGCGTCAAGGTGAAATATTTTATACTCGTTACGTTCCTAGTGTGGGTCAATATCTGTCATTTCGAACTGCCTCCCTATCCCCTAAGCCTGTTACTTATGCTGGACCAAGCTCTTCCATAAACCCGCAAGCGCACCAGCAAACACCATCCTTGTCGTCTCTGCCTGCCCACGTTGCCGCAACCTCAATTTCAGACCCTGCACCTCCAAGTGGTTCATTAGAGATGCATGATGCCTCTATGATGACCGACGTCCAGCTCCTCCACCGTTGGATGAACCTACCACGGGTGTCCAAATTCTGGGGTTGCTCTGGCCCCATAAGTATACAAGAGGAATTTATCACCCGCAATCTCACCACGCGGCATTCATTTCCAGCAATCGGTCTTTGGGACGGCATACCTTTTGGTTATTTTGAAATCTATTGGGTGAAGGAAGATGTTTTGGGTAACTTTTTGGGAAGCGAAGCGGGAGACTTCGATCGTGGATTTCACGTCTTGGTGGGAGAAGATGAATTTAGAGGAAGACTCAAGTCTTGGATAACTTCTTTGGCACATTGGGCGTTTATGGAGGACTGTCGGACATCTGCTGTTGTTCTTGAGCCGAGAGTTGATAATGATCAGTAAGTAGTGCCCAAATTTTACCTGTCTCCGTGATTTAAAGCTGACTTATTTAGATTTATTTCGACACTCGGGGAAGCCGGATTTCTAAAAGAGAGGGAAATCACATTTCCGCACAAGCAGTCAGCACTAGTGAAACTTCGGAGAGTCAATTTTGAAGCCCCTGTCCTTTAACTATGGGAAGGCATAATTTTTACAGTTTATGGAACTTATGGAACGTGCATCCGTCCAATACTTCTTAGTGTGAACTTGGGGCGACAGACCACTTCAAATGATCTATCAGATCAGCCTCCCAGAGTCTATATCAGACACACATGGGAATTAAACTCTTTGAGGGATTAAACCGACGTCGATCAACTGCACTTCCCCTCTATAACACAACGTTATTAAGTTGGGCGCTCAATACGAAGAGACCCACCCCACGTGTGGCGTATGCATTCACTCTAACTTGCACCGCTTATTATATCCATCTGTGTAGCATTTATCGGGTTTCTCGGGCACAAGGTTTTTCTTGGTTCGGCTGTTTTATTTCCTTTCACTACCCTACTGCACGCCGAAATCATGGTCTCTTGCATAGATTCTCATCAACATGGTAGCATGTCAATGTATGAAAATGGCTATTCGGAAGGCTACAACCGCGCCATATCTCAGCCTTGCCGGGCACGCTTACCACCAATAGGATCATTTTATACAGAACAGTACAGCGGGGAATCCTGTTGGTGTTCCCAACGGGAGACGGCGTACTTATCCTGATTGACCCATTGGCCCATAATAGTGGCGAAGGAAGCCAATGATATTAATCCGATAGCGATTGCAGCAGATGCAGATTTGCATAGTCTTTGCAGAACCTGTATGGTATCATTGGCGATTGCCATATATTTGGGTTCATTACTGTCGGTTGCAAACGCGGGGAGAGGTAGACAGCGTTCGTAATGCATTCGTAGAACCCAATCATCCGCAAGAAGATCTCAAGCTTCGTATTGGTCTTTACTCACTGGTCACTGGAGGTCTTCGTCGTACCGTATACATGCACTCGATAACAATCATCTTTGGAATTGGCTCGAGCCATCAACCACCGTCATCAAGTCGGTCGGCACTCTTTTCCCCCCTTTGCCGCCGAAAGTAAAGCGATAATTAATTTTCGTCCCGCTTCGTTTGCTTATTTTTCATCCGCCTTAAACCTGGAGGCCTCCTCCTGCCAGCTACTAGATGCATTGACGTCAGAGCTGCATATACCGGATATCAATAATCTCTAAGACTTATGATGGCGGCGATATCAACCAGCGAGACATTCTCGTGTCACCTATACCATAATTCTCTTGCACCCCCCAATGTGATGATCACCATGTCATTATCACTCAATAATGAAGCAATAGCAATCCTATGCTGTCTGGTTATTCGGGCACTGAACGCGCTCTCTTCAAAGACGATAGTCCTACCCGTGTATTAGAGACGCTAGGCAGGATTGCGATATATATGCAGAAAAAGATCTTGGAACTTGTGCTGTAGCAGGCAGTATCTCCGATCCTCCATTGAATTCCTTCGCCAACTCGACCATTCGCGATATCCACCAGAAATTCAAATGCTTCATTTATTAGTACAGTACATAGTATCTAATCGCAGGAACTCTCTACTCGACAACTACAACCTCCAGCTTTCATGGAGAAAAGGGCTCCCTTTTATATAATCAACTCTTTCTTCAAACTCGACAAGCCAAATAATACACTAGATATTCCCCTATCCAATTATAATCATTTGTTTATAGGCTTAATATACAATATTCTCAAGCTCCACTTATCCCCTCCAATGGCTTCAGCAACTGCTCCGCCCCTATATCCTTACATGTTGAGTACTTTTTCAATCCATCAACCACATCAGTTGCTCAGTTATGATAGATACATGCTAGTGTTTAAGCATATATTCATTTATGCAAGCTTTCTAAAGTACAGTCATCAATCTTGAAGTATCAGCGCTCAAAGTGGATTTTTTTTGCTCATCATCATGTCTATGACAATGACGACTTTTATCCTGGACACATCGACGATCCCTCAGAGTCAATCAAGTGATTTGGCTAATGCTAAAAAAATTTAAATTTCAAGTCCGTCCCTGGTAGCCCAATACCATCACTTTCGAATCTAGCTTGAGCAGCACGGAACCAACCTCACAGGAGCAGTTGACCTCGGCTTGGTATGTATGCTCTTTGGGGCGAAATTCTGTCCTGAACGAGGGAGGGCTAGCTAATCTGCTCTCGCTCTCGACGTGGCTCACAATGTAAACGGAATATTGTTCAGAATGACGGTGGGAAGGAAATTGGTTGTTCGTAGATGTGTAATGAAAACCACTCCTATTTGCCCTTCTAGGTGATTGAAGAGGGCAGTGATAAATACAGAAAGATGGCTTAGTAGTCGGCTTCGGAAGGGGGAAAGCTATGTATTTGAATGGAGCAACTCAGTCGACTTTTGAAGACAATGGTTACGTAGTTTTGTGAAATATGAGATATCCCGAATCGGGAGCATTTCTGAAGAGTACTTTGCTTAGTCTAAGTGATATTTCTCGTGCGAACTCAAGGCCTGTACTTCTTCCCCTAACTCTTCCGTACGACTTCCGTAGACTGACCCATTCGAACATATTTTGATTGCCTCGGTAAGTAGTACACATTTAGATCTCTTCCCAACCAGATTAAGTCGCATCTCCTTCCCACACCGTCCATTAGAAAGTTATAGTTCACGTGCTTCCAGGGAACACCCTCCATTAGGTAATGTTGCAAATTTCAAAATCGGAAGGTCTACCAGCAGCATATCAAAACCGAGGCCTTCGCATTTACATGTTCTGGAGTTGAAACTTGCAAGCTCTTGACTTCCGAGTTGCCCAGCATTTTCGAGCAAGGGTAGGCACTGGATTTAGTTCCAGACATGCAGCACCAAAAGCACCTAGGCAATGTATGTATGCCTATATCGCTCTTCCGCCTCTCAAATTTTCTATTACGAGTCTTAAAATAGATATCTGACCAGGTAAAGCCATAAAGACGGTCAAGCATAAAGGAAAATGGCGACCAGGTCAAAGGTATCGTTTTAAAACATGTAATATGAATCCCGAAAAGCGCCTCCCCCCGTGTGGCACGTGATCAGATATAAGCCAAGAGGCACCCAAAGCTTTTGTTGCATGTCTAGTAATTAGAAAAGCATAAATATTGCTCGATGCGCAGTCCAGCATTTATTGGAAAAATAAGACATTTCTAAATGCAAATTTCCTAAAGGCGTTAAATGTTTAAGATGTATCGAGGTTGTGTTCATCTAGAGTAGGATTTTTAGATATGCAACAAAAAATTGAAGGTGTGTCTTCCAGTCCCATCGCTACCCCTTGCTGACGCATATCAGCAAAAGTTCAACCACGATCCTTCAGCCAATAATATTAGAAAGTGGTACGCTTCTTTTTTTCATTTCTTAGAATAAAATGAGGGAGATTTGGAGAATGTTATGAACAGGACAGTAATATATAGATATAAATGAATTATTAATTTCGGCCATTTATTTCTTTCCCTAAGAGAGAAAGTATCAAAAATGAGGTGCTTTAGCAACCACCATTCAGGGAAATATACACCCAAGTAAGTCCACCCAAATTCCATATTCCCCAATACTTAATGAGAGGGAGGGCCAAGGTTACTGGTGAATCTCGTCCCGGAGTTTCGGGCTCCAAAATGCTTGCATGAAATAGAAAGGAGATACCAAGTTTCAATGAACTTTTTTGCTGCAAGTCTTAAAATAATAATCTGCCAACTAGGGTCACATATATATATAATTATTAGAAAGTATATAATGAGACGGAGATGGACTGAATGGTGACGTTTTGAAATATGCCTTCAAAAGTAAAGAGGCGTCTGACCTGTGCGTCAAATCAACATCTACCACAATCAACATCTAGGCATATAAACAGAATAGCGTCTTGCATATCTACATCTAGACCGACGGTTGACATAGTCTCATGAATTCTTTTCGTGTTAAGGCAAATTTGTTTTACTGGTCAACTTCAGTAAATAAGGCTCTCAAAGGTGATCTCTTTTCTGTACAGCCTTATGATGACATCGATGAAATTCTCTATTCACCTTTCGTAGCTAAACTCCACAAACTTGATAAAATACTTTCTTTCCCCCACCTCTAAACAACTACCAACACGAACGCACTTTACCCAGACAACAACACCACATCTCCCAATCATGTCACCAGAAATATTCAGTGCTGCTCCACCTGCGAGTAACTCGTCGTCCCGTTCACTTACCGGAGGCGCAGCAGAAGATGTCGTCAATACAATGTTGCGCGTGGACCAAAGAAAGGTGATTCGCAAAGACTCTTTGGCCACCTCTCAAGCAGTCGCAGCACTCCCTTCACTCAAGAAGCGAAAAGCAGACGCCGAGCACCAAATTCGTAAGCGCAACAAAAAGCCCAAGGTTACCCTGGCAGACAATCCTAATTTGCCTATTATCCAACGGCTTGAGCGTCTTCTCCGAGACATATCTCCTGATGAGATCCCGGAGTTTAGGGTATTTACTGTTCGGAACAAGAAGGGTCATGAAGATCGTTTTGGGTGCTCGGTCGAAGTCCACGGTCAAATTTTCCAAACGGAACCTGAAGGCTATTCTACCAAGACCAGTGCAAAGAATACTGTTGCAGAGAAAGCCTTCAAATTGTTACTTCCATTGTCCCAAAAGGTGGCAATGAAGACATCAACATCTACTACTACAGCAATGAGAATTGTATGTACAGAATGACCTCTTTACATCATTATTCTTTACTAATCTGATCTAGGGTATATCGCCAGACCAGACTGGTTTTATCGAAGGTGAAGTTGGAAAGATGCAATCTCCCATTATATCTGTGAGTATTAATCCGTCCTTTTATTGATATTGCAATTTGCTAACACATGGTAGGAACATACCGAGCAAAGCGTAAATAAGATTCTCGATTCCGTAAAGGGCATTTGTGGGAAGGCCGAGCAAGTCCTTGCCGACACCTGTGTTGTTGTTGACCAAGGATTCAAGAGGAACGAAAATGATAGGAAGGTCATCGACGCTAAACAAGCTCTATACGATGCTATGAATGATGAGAATTCCAAGGAAAATTTGAGAAAGAGAAGAACAGTGCTGGATCATCAAGAGCGCCTTCTTGCTAAGATAGTCGGTCGCGCAAATTCCGATTTGGTTAAAGAGGCATTTGATATCGTTACTAGACAAGCTCAAGGAGGAGGCGATAAACAGCAGAATGCAGCAAATCCACTCCCACAGCCCGAGCCAACCATAAAGGAAAGGAACAGACCTCAAGATGAACGCGCTAGACAGAAGGTGGTGGCGGGAAAGAAGGTGGTGGCTGGAAAGAAGGAAGTACTGGTGGCAGCTATCCCCAAGAAAAGAGTTGCTAAGCAACCTACCAAGGCACGTCAATCAAAGAAGGGCAAGAAGACTGATGATGCTAAGGCGGAGGATACTGAGGAAAAAGTCGATACGAAAAAGATTGCGAGGGAGTTAAGGGCTGCCCGGGCTGCTAATCGCCACAAAAGCACCTAACGCAGCAATTTACAGCATACACCGCGAAGGAAAAAGTTTATGGACCATGCTACAGATTTGGAAGTGGAGAATAATGCCGTTGGTTTTGTTCTTGTTCAGTTCTCAAGTCATAGTAGTAGGGATCCACTTTGTATTCGTGGGTACACACGCAACTCTTAAATGCTATCATAAAATCTTTTTCTGCTTATTGTGAACGTGGATTATTCTTAAATTGTCAAGTCGTACTACCGTAGGCATGGGCAGCTTGTTAGTTCGTCATTGCATTGCGTGCATCTCCTAGCTACCCGTCTCTCCATTATTTCGTGGTAGGTTCCAGATCAAAACATTACTGCTGGTCCATTGGCCGCCAAAATTGTGATTTACCTTGCGGAATGAGATTAGTGAGTCACAGGTATGGAATGGGTATAATCGTTACGAGCTGCGAGTTTGCTGCAAGTTTGTGATAGCTGCTAGTAGCAATTGTCTGGGCATCGCTGAGGATCTGTACCAGCTTATTCATATCTATGTGACGGCATTTCACCAGCATTTAGGAGATAAAATAGGTTAACCCGAAAATATTTAATTATCGCAACAGCAACTACAAATACGAACGAATATAAAGATGGGGTCTAAACCGAAGCTGGCCCTGAAAATTAAAAACAGCATCAAGGGTGATCTTTAAAATCCTCGCTGACAGTACGGTGTTGGAACATATATCTGGGTTTCCGAAGGGTGTTTTTTACACTCACCATAGGTAATCATCGGGACCAAAAGCCACATCTATCCGTACCTCTACTCTATCCTACCTACCTACCTAGGTAGGTATGTAGCCTTATTATTCATCATTGATATTACATTTGCATTGATGGGCTTCAAAAAAAGGTTATTTTGCCCTATTGTAACCTGTCACAAACGATTGTGATTTAATTGCTTCAGTATTCTAGAGCGGTCTAATAAATAAACTTAAGAAGATAAATTCACCTTACCCCTTAAATTAAGCGACTCGCTTATCTGGTTGCGTTTTGCTGTGACGAAGGTAGCTTGAAGTGGCTTGTCTGTGAGAGAGATTCGGTTGTAGTCCGTAGTTGTTTGAGAATGGAGGAAGAAAACAGAGTTAAAATATATCACGGTATTTGGATCTGGTAAGCGAAGTAAATTATTTCCATTGGTATCCACGGTGATACCAGGTATTGCGTGGGATAGCGTGAACTCAAAGCCATCCTGGCAGGCGAAAGCTGTACGTCAGATTGAAACAACAACGAATGAGACTGCAGGTGACATGAAAAATGTTGTGGATAGTAATATCACTTAAAGGGTAAAGAAAAACTGCATGGGGGAATATTTGAATCAAGCAGTTATTTAATAAACACCCGCCTCTGGGATTGAGCACTTCCAACAGATAAATCTCCAATTACTATTTTTTTTATTTCCTTTTTTGGCAATCTCGATTACGAACCTCAACGCAACCTTTTCACAGTTAACCATGTCTTCGAAATACAGAGAACAGCTCGGCCATGGTTATGCTGCGAATAGCAAACAACTGAAAGAAATTGCTGCAGACGCAGTAGATAATTACACTGGCAATGGCACCTCGCACATGAATCACGACCAAACAATTAACCTTCAATTCCCACACTATCTTTTATTTTATATAAGCGCAAGGCCCATACAAATTATTAATTCGTCAAAGTAATAAAAACCCTTCTTGATGAATGACAAAAGTCTCTGCGTAGTCGTCTTGAGCACATTGCCCAAATCTTAATCCTGACGTTAACTTATTTAAAACGTTTGTTGTTTGATACCTTGCTACCTTTATGAAATAAGAAGAAAAAAAAGCAGATGCGTATCTCGACGTCGGCTGCTGGTTCTTTGAAATTGATATATTTTGAATGGTTTCTTCGCAGCCCTCTTGCTAACATTATTCAGAGCTTCTGGTATCTGGATTTATTGAAGATGGAGTTAATAATGATTCTAATTTTGATTCTCTTGCCGTACATATTACCAATTTTCTTTCTGTTATCACAATTTACTATAAATTAATAGGCTGCATTGATAAATTTAAAATGGATCCAGCTACAGCCACTTTCGTAAAGGGCCAGACTGATCTTCTCAACAAATCAGATCAAAAGCTTCTCAACCTGAAGTTAGTGCAACTTTCTTCTTGAATTCGGGAATATTTCGACGAAAGGGGTGTTATTGATGAAATGAGAGACAAATATGAGAGACAGCAGAGCGATATGCTGGATAAGGCGTTTATGCTGAGCAGGAATATGATGAGACAGAGGGAAATGTGGGAAATGCCGAGCTGAAAGATAACAGAGGGAGGAAATTTTGCGAAGGAGTTTTCTGGGCGTGCTCTTCCTATTCATGCCGTTAAGCTATTGGACTCTATACTCTGCCTTGTCTCTAAAAGGAATAGAACAACTCTACCTTATTCCCAAAACTCTCAAAGCAGGAGTCAAGTTCCAAATGTCACAAATCTTCATGCTCCCTAACCAAACTATCAAACGCGAGGGCGTATTGAGCACGTTTTACAATTATATGAGCATATTTATTTATTTTATATGGATTTTATACACAGATTCAATATATTTTGTATATTATACTTTTTTGTACTTAAACAGCTATTATGAAACCCTTCTAAAAGGTCAAAATCTATTCAATTTCCATGTCTTATCTCAATCCACAAAAAGTTCAACACAAATCAACAATTAGGGTATGTTTAAAACATGCGCTGTGCCAAGTCTATGGACTGGTAAAGCTATAGAAAGAGCTTATATGCAGGTGGCGCTAGGCTAAGGGCTCCTTTCTTAACACCAGCATACCCATCTTGCAGAGCGTGCTATCACCCAGAGCTGAGTCATGGCATTGCACCTCTACACGTCAAACATTTTTCTTCTTTTCATAACTCGTCCACCAATTCTTTTGCAACGCTTCAACTTAGTTCCCACGTGCGGACCGATAGATTAGAGCAAATTAAATGCTTTCGAAATATGCTTTAAGTGATACGTCGTCAAATTTTCCATGTCTTGAGCATTTTCCTTTTTCAACCAATATGCCAACCAAGTATGACAAACAAACCAGTAGTGGAGATCCCTCTTGCTTATCATTACAGAACATCATTCCTTTCGCTAACAACTTTCTTTCCTTACCTTGAAAACCCCGGAATTTTGAGTTTGAGAGAGTGTGTTTTTATCTCATTCACGAATACTTTGTAGGTTCTACGAATTATTGTATTAGTAATTGGTTAAGAAACTAGAGTTCGGCGCATAAAACCAGCCGACCAAAAAAACCCCCCC
>NCSK02000368.1:0-20586 GCA_002276475.2 Chlorociboria aeruginascens | reverse complement strand
CCCCGCTTCCACCTTCACATTCATCATGTCTGCTCTTCAAGGCTTACAGAAAGTCAAAGTCATCACCAACCAGAACTATAAGAAGTCTGGGACCAAGTCCTATGTCTACCTTCTCAACAAATGGGGCTTTGAGCCCACCAAGCCCGGCCCATATTTTCAGATGAACAAGGTCTCTCAATCTGGCCATGCTGGACTTCTCTCCAGGCTGCAAAAGAAGGGTGGGAAAGCACACGCCCACCGTGTTCTGGCGAAGAAGACAGGGGCCTCTGACACTGGCGAAGTCGGAGCTGAGGATCAACAAAATGATAGCATGTATCTCTGTCCTGTCTCTATCGGCACGCCAGCCCAGACTCTCCTCCTCGACTTCGATACTGGATCCTCCGATCTCTGGGTAAGAATTATCCCACTTGGCAATCCACGAACACAATTAACTTGAAATGTAGGTCTGGTCCACCGAACTCTCTAAAAGCATTCAGTCCCAGGGCTCGAGCCACACCATCTTCGATCCGACAAAATCCTCCACATTCAAGACTTCCAAGGGCTCATCATGGAAGATCTCATACGGAGATTCCTCTTCCGCTTCCGGGACTGTTGGGACCGATAATGTCACAATTGGTGGACTCACAATCAAGAACCAAGCCGTCGAGCTTGCGAAGACCCTCTCCGCTCAATTTGAACAAAGCACTGGTGATGGGCTTTTGGGACTTGCTTGGGGCAGCATCAACACTGTCACACCAACTCCTGTCCAAACCCCGGTTGAGAACATGATTAGTCAAGATGATATCCCCCAGACCGCCGAGCTTTTCACAGCTAAGCTTGGTAGTTGGCGTGATGCCAATGATCCTGATAAGGGAGAGAGTTTCTACACTTTCGGATATATTGACACAACTACCCTTGCCGGCCAAGATGTTTACTACACCCCAGTCGATAACTCTCAGGGTTTCTGGATGTTCGATTCCACCACCACCGAAGTCAATGGCACACCTATCACTCAATCTGGTAACACTGCCATTGCTGACACCGGAACCACTCTTGCTTTGGTCTCGGATGATGTTTGCGAGGCCATCTACAATGCCATCCCAGGATCTTCCTATGATGAAACACAGCAAGGTTGGGTTTTCCCAAACAACTTGACCGCCGACCAACTTCCAGTTGTCACCTTCGCTGTTGGTGGCAAACAATTTCCTGTTCAAAAAGAGGATCTTGGATTCGCTGATGCGGGCAATAACACCGTTTATGGCGGCATTCAATCCAGAGGTTCAATGACCTTCGATATCCTCGGGGATGTATTCTTGAAGTCAATCTATGCTGTAAGTTTTCTGGCAGGACGATAAATTGAGCTTTATTAATATTTCACAGGTCTTCGATCAAGGCAACACTCGATTTGGTGCTGTTTCGAGATCCGAGCCCACGCAGAACGTTTCTGCTCCCCCTTCATAAGTGATTAAAATGGATATGACTAAATAGACGGATAAAGGAAGGGATGGGACGGCTGGCGATCACTGTTTTTTATAGTATGGCTCAATTCGTCTAGTAATAATTTGAATACATGCCAATCCACAGTCCTTTGAAGACAACCTCCGGTTTCATCTCCCATGTGATCGTATATTTTCAATCTGCTAGTCTTCTGCCTCTTTTGGTCTTCCCGTGTCTAATTTATTCTTCTACTCATACTGAGCTTTCAGTCTGCCTTGTCCAAACGAAGGGGAGGTAGAACGAGTAAATGTGTAATCCGATCCACTACCCACAACTCCGAATAAATCAAGTGGCCTGTGAGATTCTTATTGCTAGTACGCAAATACAGTAGTATAATCCAAGCATGTTATCGCAAAATATCGGATACCAACCAGGAGACAGATGTTTATAAGATGGTTAATCTTTTTTCTTCTTTAAGTTATAACTTTTCATTTCCAATTATGACCTCCCACCCCAAACTATAACCTTTTTTAAAGCAGGATAATATGCCTAGGTAGGAGAAAGTTGTTTGTTAACATATTATTATTATTATTATTATTATTATTATTATTATTATTACATATATATATATATATTTTCCTCTAAATAATAAACCTCTTTCTTTTTTACTATAAGGTCTAGTGGGATATATGGTTTTAGTGCCATACGACAAATGTGATTTATGTAATATGTCGATCCTTGATGGGGGTTTTAGTGAAGTGAGATTCTAGGGAAAGATAGGTGGGGTGGTGCGAGGGAATGAAGGGAAGAAATCAAGGCAAAAGAGAGAGTGTTCTGCCAGTCTTTCGTTCTATTCAGAAATTTTGTATCCGTGGGCCGTGGCTTGAAGAGAATGGAAATAAGTGGCATTGAGACCTAAATTGAATGTATGTTCACCTGGTAGCCTTCCTCAGCAAGCACAGAAGCAACCAGCATGGACACAACCGCTCCAATCCATCATGAATCCTTAAGCCTCAATACCTAAAGCTCGGTCATTCGAGCCGCAGTTTGAATTCGTGGTAATAGAAAGTGAGACCTACAAGGTATAACTTCTACATTCACCTTGGGAGCAAATATTTCCTTCGCCACAGCCCTGAAGACAACTACAGCACTTAGTCGCTGCCAATTGGCGTCCGACAGTTCGACAAAATCCATCAATGCACTGGAGATCAGTATATCCAGGCACGTACAGCGATACATATCGGTCTTCGTATTTTTCTGGACAAATATCGAGAAAGTCGGCCATTTTATCGAAGCAATCCTGCTTATCCTCGCAAATACCGCCTACAATCGCACATTTGGTGAGGATGCTTCTATCCTCCGCTATCTCAGTGGAGCTGTACACTACTGCGATTCGTTCGCCGTCGTCGCCGTCGGCCTCCTTGCAGCCTATAGGGAATGCAGGTGGCATGGCGTGGAGAACAGCTACTGCATAGATGGGTAATGCGAGTCCGAGGACTGCAATGAGAGCCACCGATTTGGAGACGTAATTGCGCATGATGGAAGATGTTTGAGGCTGGAGTTGGCATATGTAGACTATGGATATTAGCAATGTCCCCCCAAAAAAATCGAGTCATCAAGCTTGATGGCTCACTTGGGGGAGAATTGCAATTGAGGAGAACAATCAAAAATATAATCGTTTGATCACTAGATATCACCAGTGCAGTTTCTAACTTGATATCGTGTCTCGTGTTGAGAAGTATAGGTACTTACAGGTGTGATGAATCCTAATAATGTGATTTATACGGGAAGATAAATATAGAGACTTCCGAGCAAAGGATGTCGAAAATTCATATGAGGATGAGGATGAGTTATGGGATAGCAATTGAACGACAACGAAATTTGGTGCAAGTTTACAGGGATTTTGAATTTTCGATGTTGAGGATGGAAAATGAAAAGAAGTGTTAAAGCACCAAGGGACGTTTGAAAGGGAAAGGCATATTGTGTGTTGCCATAGAAATTCTAGAGGTAGGTAGTATCAAGCTGGCTTATTCGCACTTGCTACTCTTGCTAAAGAATACTATGACGCATTGCAATGTCTGGTTATGAACATGAAGAAAAATAAAGTGGGACGATTATAACCCATCATTCAATATTGATACCTTTTTGCGCTCGCGTAAAAGTAATAAATGTTATACTGTTTCGTTTAGAAAGCTGGTACTACTAGCCACCAAAAATATTAATCAATTTTGTTTATCCAAATGCCTATCTATAAAATTTGTCCACTTTATCCTCAATTTAAAAGTACTTGGGTGGACCGGTACCAAACTCTAAAGTAACATTTGGTTGTGGGTAAGGATCCGTTGAAAATGGCACAGTGCTTGAAAGTGAGTCGATTCTTCCGAGTAAGAACTCAAGATGCCTGTACGATGCTGTTGGAGCATACTGGGGAATCACTAAACATATTCTGTTAACTACAGGATCGGTGAAGATGATTGAGGGAGGGATTGGGGGTACGTACTATGGCCAGCAAGATCAATGCTGACCCAAGTCAATCCACGTTCAGTGTGCGTGGTCCCAAAGACACCTGAAGCAGCCAATGTGGAATCACTGAGTTCGTGGTGATATGGGATATAGAATGGATCGGATGGCTTGGTGGTGAACCCTTGGGTGCCATTCCAAGTCATGTTTTGGATCATAAGCAAAGTACCATTAGCAATGAGAATCATATCAAGAGCCTATTCTTTCCGTTAATCTTGAGTTGTATAGAGTATTAGAGTATTGTATATGCTTACGCCATGGCCAATGACGGTACGCTTGCTTCTCTCAATGACACCAGGAAGGACGCTTAGACCAGATGGAGGACTTTTGTCAATTCCATCGACGAAGACATTCGTATCTGTACATTCCTCCCAGTTAGTGCCAACAGGAGCGTTGATGGCTGCTTGGACATCGGTCCTATTGAAATAGATACTTGCGCCCTCAGGAGAATAAGGGAATGAACCTGGGAAACCCAAGACGTCCCAAAGCAAGGGACATGTCGTAGCGACTTGGTAGATGTCCCAGCACGGGTTAATCCACATAATCTCGTTGGCTATGAGATCCCAGACATCGCATTCGTCAGTAATCCCATACTTATCAGTGCCGGGAAGCTCAACTGGGAAGGGTCCTGGTGGTGGGAATGTAAGGTACCTGGCGAGGTAATCGGTGTATCCGCAGGAATCAGACATGTTGTGGATTTGGGATTTGAAAGTATCGTTGAATGGGAAAAGACCATCCCAGTAATCAACAAATTGAACAGCTGGGATCTCGTCTTGAATCGAATCGGAAGATGTAGAAGGGTCGTAAATCATTGTCGCTTCGAGATTGTAATACTATTTTTGTTAACTCACTATTAAATATTTGGAAAGGGAAAGCGAACGCAAGTATCCTCCTTGTTCAACATAGCATCTGCAATATAAGGTACATAGTAGCCTGCGTAGGACTCGCCTGCAATAAATACCTTTCGACCTTGTAGATCGAAGGTATCTACGAAAGTCTTCCAGAATCCCAGGAACTGAGCAGCCACATCCGTCTCACTTGTAGCAGTAGGTGTACCTGTTGAGAAGCCAGTTCCTATAGGTTGTTCAACCCAAACGACATTTGTGAGATTGACCCAAGTGTACGGGTTTGGCACTGGTTTCAAAGTCCCGTATTGCCAAAGAAAAGGGCCATTCTCTTGGAGAATACCTTCGAGGGATGAACATCCGGGCTGTAAAATATGTCAATATTTGGAAATAGGAAGGACCTGGAAAGCTTACACCACCATTCAGCCAAATCAAAATCTCATCTGAAGCTGCTGCGTTCTCTGAAGGGAAGAACCAGAAATATAGTTGTCTATCCTCATCCGCATCATCACTAATCGGAATCAATCCCGCATACGACTCACCCACGTCGAAATCGACATCGGGAATCCCAGAGCCATTAACGGCAAATCCTTTCACTCAATTAGTCTCCGTTTGGCCTCATGTGGATCGGAAACTTACTAGAAGTCTTGTTGGTAAGGTAGGAAGAAGTATCCCGACTATTCAATGCGGCCACAACTGGATCTCTTCGTTCCTGTTTGGGCCTTGCATTACGGTCTTTCTTGCCCACATGCCGTAGACTTCTAGAATGTGCCGCAACAACGCTCGCAGCCACAGCCAGAGTCGTAAGAATGGTAGAGAAACGCATCTTGACAGATTCCTCTCCCAGTGATATTCTCAACCGAACTGCCGGAAAATTGAAGAGAGGGATGCCAAAGGGAAAAGAGAGCGACCAAGGCGGGGCAGACACAGTCTTTATAACTTCCTATCTTTACCTCAATTTATCGGATATTCAGTTCCCAAAAGCTTCTCCATATCCTATCGGTGTATGACGATCACAGACCGGGTACCTCCGCATCTATTCCCCTGCCATACGCTATCACTGCATATTCAGTAGCCAATCCAACTACCTTCCCCTATGCAAGCTCAAGCTCTGTTAACCCCACACTTGTCGACATTGGAAGGTGAGCCTGGAAGTGGCACCGAATTATTGCATATTATGTCCCTTGGCGGCATTGCAGATCCAGGTAACCTTACGTGTACTGTGTTTAATCAAAGGCTCGATTGAGTTTATGTACGAACATATGTTCCTTCGGAATGCTCTTCGATGGCCGAATATGAGTCCTGGTGTTGAACTTTTGAGGCCCAATACGTGAGAATGGAAATTGAATTAATCCTAACCCTTTAGGAGGGTCCTAAAATAGCTATTTATAATAAAACGAGTGTGATGACTAGAGTTATGGTAAATAGGTATGGTTTTTATTGTGGGTACAATAATATAAATTATATAAATCGACTTCGGCCGTGGAAATATTATGGGTCCCATATGTCAGGGGGCGAAAGGCTCACGGGGTCGTCACGAGGCTCGCGCGGGTGTTTTTTAAATAATATAGCTAATATAGCGATGTACGAATTTAAGAAAAAAAATAATATAAAATTATAAGATTTTTAAAAAAGCTTTTTAATTTTTAATTTTATTTTAGAAATATATTTATTATAGCTTTTTTATTTTGTTTTATTAATTTTTATATTTTAAAAATTTTAATTTTTTTTTTAAAAAAATAAATTATTAAAATTACGCAGCGAAGCCGAAATTATATTAAAAAATAGCTAAAAAAAAATTATAAAAAAAAATTTTTTATATACCCAAAAAGGTGCCTCCTGGTAAATCCTATTAATTCATTAGTTATCCCTTGTTAATCTTTTATATTTATCCATAAAGCCCAAAGGGGCAATATGTGAAACTATTCCCGCATATGCCCCGACGTTAACTTATTATATTTCCATAGGTATAGTTGCCTCTTTATTACTCGAGATATATTCCCACATCTTCAAATGTCATTAAAATATAATTCAGGTGGAGGTCTAGAGTATAGTAAGCCTTAATTTAAGGGCCCAAAATCGGTTGGAACTTGCCTGTATGAATAATATGACATTCAGAATGAATATAATCGAGAGCCCATAAGATCATTCTTAAGTACAGCTTAAGAAGCGGGACCGGGATTAACTCATCGGGCAGTCGACATTGATATATTGAAAGAGGCTCCCTCATCGGCTCATAAACTAAGCATACGTATTTGCCCCCTGGCCCTGTCGCCTCGAAACTATCGACAAGACTTCTTATATAGTTAAAGCCTTCATGCGATGGATTTTTCTTTAGAGGTTGAACCATAATGCGTTCATCTTCTACGGGATCTCCGTCGATATGGTTAAAGAGAGCTACCTTTAGAGCTATGTAACAGTCTGAGGCTCCCCGCCACCGCCTACATAAAAAGTCAGTATAAATACACACTTAGTTGACTGGAACATACCTGTGAATGTCTTGAGCGAGCCATGTGGTAGAAGCAACGTCCCATTCAAGCTTACTTATGATTTTGTACCTGCGATTAAGGACGTCTCCTGGATGCATGGGGAGAGACATCTTGGGGTCATAGCCACGAATTGTTTCCTCCTCTATTAGGATATCAGGCGCAAGAAACGTGGGGGTCCGAATTCCTCTTGAATTCCGCGGCCATTGGAATTGAAGCGTACGAGTACGTGCCCTCCACAAGTTGCGCAACATGACGGGTTCATAGAGTAGAAGTGATTCCAGGGTAATTTTTATACTAGTCCCTAGCCCTTCCGACTCAAATTAACTCATATTCCTACTCCCGAGAATGAGCCTCTCAAGGCACCGATATGCTACCGGTATACTACTGGTATTAGACCATTATCGAGTCACAATTCTTGACAGGATATTACTGATGAAGCTTAAGAATCGAGGTACTGTAGGCAATTTTGACCCCATTAGCTTGGAGCGAAAACAGGTAGATGGGTAATTACCGGACTATTAATTATTAAAGGTAAAGGCATTCTTAGATTGGCACATGGGCTAGATATGCTTGACGAGAACTCTATGGGAACTACACTAATCTTATATTTCTAGCGATATAAGTGGTCAGTTTGTTATCATAACGATTATTACTTGGAATTAACGCCGCATGCCAAGAAATCGGGTTTGAGCTGTGTAGAGCCTCACTTCTAGAAGAAGAGATGGTCTTGTGCTCCCTACAACCAAACATTGCATTCAAACAAACTAAAACAAGTGCACCCTGAAACTTAGTTGAGGCGCAAAAAGGCAATAATACTATGCGCCACATGTAACCACTAGGAGTCATACATCTTTGAAGAATAAGGTTAACCTTATTACTGGTAGATACTGAGTTCACATATCCGAAGTCGATTTCCTTTTGGGCTCTGGGTCCCAGCATGACAAGTTGGCTGGGGCACTGCAGTTGAATAGCAGGATTAATAGGCCGATAGGCTTCAGTGCAGATGGAATAATGCAGCAAATGCAGGATGGGAGTCCTTGTACGCATAACAAAAAATCTTGCAAGGCCATTATCAAAATGTTTTAAAAACAAACAATCCATCTTTTGCTTCTAGCATTCTTTGTATGTATAATGCAGCACACGCAGAATGGAAATCAGAATTCATTGTACGCATAACTAAAACCTTGCAAGGCTAATATCAAAATGTTTCAGAATTCAGAAACAAACAATCTACCTTTGAGCTTTGAGTACTTTTTGTATATGTAAAGCTGTCTCCGGATTTAACCCAATCCCCTACGTGACCCCACAAGCCAGATTCCCATCTGACTAGATGAAACAAAACTTTGACCGAATCCGAAAGCGTCGACCTCATTCCCTGACAAGAGATGAGTAGATTTTTCTCGTCTACTGCAAGGGCGGCAAAACGTCTCAAGTGGAAGGAGCTCAAGGCTATGACACAATGTGCGAGAGATCAGGCGAAGAAGATCGAAGAGTGCCTCGACATGGTACCTAACCTCGCTGCGAAAGTAGACAGAGGCTTCATCGAGTAAGTGCCCCTGGTTAGGTAATTCATGTGCATAACAGTATCTAAGTAATGTAAAGGGGACATCTACATTCCACCAAGCGTGCGGATGGCACTGTGGATCCGCTTCACTTTACGGGAGTGCTCGGCAGTGGGACTATAGAGAGATTTATTAGAAAAACATCATTTCACTGGTATCCCGGTCCTAGGCTATTGATACTCTCGCACTCGAAATATGGTTCTGCCCGTCTCGACCAGACTTTCGAAGTAGCAGAACCCTCATCTTTTGCCCAATCTCCCAATCTCGACCAGATGTCCGAAGTAGCAGGATCATCTTCCGCTCAATTTGCAGGTCAGACACCACCTCGCGAACAAGCATCACGCCGGGAATGGGACGAAGACGCTCAAATGTACAAGTACTGGAACGGTTCTGAGTGGGTCTGGCAGGAGCAGAGTTGAGCTCTTGTCTGGTATTATGATTGTACTTGCTCTGAACCCCGCCTTACTAGAAGCTAGGCAGAAGGGAGCAGAATAAGGAAGGAGAACTATGGGAGCATTGGTGGCGGGTTTCTGAATTTTGAATATGTTTGCTGTTTGCTAAGGTGTGCTATTGAATTTGTCTTCTGATCGATCAGTTTGTTGCAGAGCACATCGGATCTAGATGTATCTGCTTAATTGGAATATTTAACGCCGCTCCACTTGTTCTTTTGGCCACTGTCTCTTGGATGTTCTATATGGTGGTACGGAGACCAAGTATATCGGATTGTCCGTTGAATTCAACGGGAGGAATCCTCCGTGATAGATCCTGGGGACACTACCGCTGCAGAACTTCTGCGTTGTGGTTGCCATTCCTAACCAGATTCGCCCCAAAAAGTGGTGGGAACATGAGCGATCTCTTGCTCAAGGAACTTTGGATTTTGAGGGCTTTCTCTGCTTTGTTCTCTCTCACTCACACACCAAAACGCGGGATCATCGGTGCGTAAGAGCTCTGCCGTCCCATCAAGCTTCAACCCCGCCCCCGGGTCTCTCATTCTTCCAAGCGCCGTCGTACTTCGACTGTAAGCGCTTGAATAGAACAGATACTTTAATGACCATAGAGTGGGAATCTGATATGAAAAGACGAGTACGGATGGGAACTTCGAGGATCTCAATGGTTTGAACAGATTCCAACAATATTAAGAGGGGAATAGAACAGAACCAACTTGGTTGAGTCCTCCATGTTCTGTTAGAGAAGATGCATGCAGTTAAAAAAAGGTTCTACCCGGCTGTCACGTGATATAGAGTAAGCTTCAAACGTCTTTACGAACCCACTCACACTCAAAAGTTTCTTTTCTCATTATTCCGCCCTTTCAATACTATACTGTCCTTGGCAAGGGACACTATAATTAATAAAACACGGGGGATGATATGCATTGTGCTGTATACACTCGTTTCTCGTAAACTCAACCTCCACTCCCACCCCACCAATAATTGAGAGTTCAATAGTTCCCTTCACAACCGATATTTCAACACTAATTAATTCTCACCCTGCCATCCAACCCAACTTCTAGGCATGACTCTCCAAATTTTAACTTCTCCACTCCTTAGATCATCTAACTTAAAGCTGTCAAGCTTCACCTTTTTACTCTCACGACCCTGTTCCCAAGCCCGAACCTTTTTCTTCGTACCATCCCATTCGGCGACTATGCCAACGTGATCGGGTTTACCAACATCTACACTGTATTTTGCATGCATAGGTCCATGTTTACCTTGAAATTTGGCGTTGCGAAAGGTAATGATGTCTCCTGGGCGAATCTCATCATTCTGTTGTGTGGATGCATTTGCGAGATTGGCGTAGACAACAGCACCAAAAGCTCTAGTACCTACAGGACGCAGAGCACTTGTGAGCGGTTCCAAAAGCTCCTGAACAAGGCCGTGAGGAGTCCCGTCGCCGACTACAGTGTCTTTTCGGGAGGAAACGCCGTCCGAGATCACACGTCCCAATTGCTCGTGAGCTTCTTCAAGTTGATCTTGTCTCACTCGAGCCGGCGGTTGCTCGTGTCTTTGCTCGAGTTTGACATCAGATGGGTCTTGAGCATCATATTGAACCGTAATGACAGTTTGCGAATAGTCTTGAAACAGGATATAGAGATCTTTGGTGGTGGTAGTTCTACCCCCACGTTTTGATGATGTTGACACTTCAGACTCAAACAGGATATCCTTCCTGTTCTTGAATGATGGAGGTATACCATTCGGTTCTTTCCACCATTGCGTACTTTGGGCAAGATCAACATCATTGGCAACATATCCAGAGTCCATAGACATTCTAGTCAGTTCTACAGATCTTCTTCCCGTAGTTCCCGAGCGGGAGATATCAAGAGATTGCCTTGTGGGAGCTCTACTAGAAGTCGGTGGACCAGTTAGTGTGTCGCGGGGTGGTGGTGGAGGTGCAGCTCGCTCGATCGGCAGAGTATGAGATCTAGGCGGTGAGGTTGAATATAAGTCTTCCTCGTGCAATTCAAGCCTGGACGTAGGGGAGCTAATAGACGGGAGACTTTGTTTCGGAGCCGTGTATCTGAAAGGGTCATATTCATCATCTTCAACAGGCTCCCAAGGAGCTGGGGCCTTAGAAACTGGTGGGGGAGGCGGAGCACCTCTAGGCATATCTGTTGATTGACGTGTAGGAGGCGGGGGCTGGGATGGCAAAGGAGGTGGTCCACCTCGTGGTGCTGAAGGAGGGAGGATAGGAGATGAAACTGGAGATCGAACTGGAATCTTTTCATCAAAACTTGAATCCCGTGCATGCGATTGTGTTTTTAATGCGTCCTTGTGAGGAGCCGTAGAGGCGATATCAGTATCGTAATCACCCTCATATTCCGTGACTTCTTCATCGCTTGGTTCTGGAGCTACATGTCTTGGTGAGGATGGCATAATTTTAACATCACCAGTGGAGGATCTGCTAGGAGGAAGGGGTGGGACTGCTCGGGCTTGAGGAGGTGCTGCATTTGTAGCTCCTGGGATAGGGGGAACTCGACTTGCACGCTTATTATTTGACCCGGGAGCCGTTGGGGATGTTGGTGACTGGTCAGTACCAAAATACGAAGCCCTTTTAGTTTGTGGGAGTCTTGGTGATCCAATCGGCTCAGAAGGTCGTGATGGAGCCTGAGGCACTTCTCCTTTTGGAGTTGCTAGAGATAACCCTTGAGCATTTGAAGACAACTCATCGTCCGATTCAGATCCAGCGCTTGGAGACATAACAGTGGGTCGAGCTGATAAAATTAATATACTGCTACTCACAAGCAACAAATAACTCACTATCTTTTGGCACAGGAGGAGGTGCAGGCCTTCCACCTGGTATTGGCGGTGCACCACTCACTTCGTGAGATGGAACTATCAAATTTGTTAGTTTATTTATCTTCAAAACCAAGATCATTTCTCACCTGGTGGGGCACCCCTTTCATTAGAAGGAACAACATCCTCGATATCAGGTACCTCATCGGCAGGTCGGGATGCAAAAGAGATAGAGTCATCATCCTCGTTCTCAGCCTCATTAATATCATCAGGGCTCCGAACTCTGGACATTCCAGGTAATGGAATCATAGGAACATGGGGTGCTCGTGCAGTAGGAGCCTCCTCTCGCCCATATTCGCCTGACTGCTTCTCATTGGTGCTAGTAGCCTTCTTCTTCTTGGGCGGAACAGGTGTAGGCATCGGCATAGCACCGAACATTCCATGCATACCCATTCCACCACTCATCTTAGCCATTCGTGCTCTCAATTCCTCCTTACGGCGGACTTCGGGATCAATATCTTCCTCTTCTTCTTCCTCTTCTTCGTCCTCTTCTTGAAGTGCTTCCCCTTCCTCTGTGACACCCTCTTCCTCACCAACATCCGGCTCCCGAAGAGGAATAGTCGGGGCTCGAGGCGGGGGACCTCTGTTTCTTGGCGTCTCATCACTATCATCTCGTCCAGTTGACATTTCCTCTGGCTCCTCGGTGGTATCACCAGCTCCAGACATATCAGCATCATTACCATCTCCAAAAGACTTCCTAAAATGAATACCGGGTGTAGCGACTGCCCCCTTTGAAGATTTCCTTCTTCTCGGCACAGAAGATTCTTCCCTCACAGAGTCCATAGATGGCTTTCCAACAGTCTCCTCGGTATCATGTCTCTCCAATGCAGCTCCCTCGCCCTCATCCGCTCCATCGGGACCATGAGATTCGGAACGTTTCTTAGCCGGACGTTTAGGCTTTTCCTTCTTCTGGGCCGCATCTGCATGTCGACTTGCCTGTTCCATCTGCTGCTTCTGTAAGAGTGCAATTCTCTCCTTAAGACTTGTTGGCTTAGGTTGATCTTCATCTTCACCACCATTTGCAGCCAATCCAGCCTTTTCAGCATGTTCCTGATTCTCAGCTTCCTTAGCCACAATTTCGGGGTCTTCCTCACGCTTGTAGATCTTCTGTGGAACCGGTTCACGAGGTGGTGCTACGTAGGCATTCTTGCTTGGAGGTGGAGCAACGAATGGTTTCCTAATGAATGTGCTTGCCCCTGATGAGCTCAATCCGCCCGGTTTGAATGGTGCAACTGGAGGAGCTGCCTTATTGAAAGCTGCAATTCGATCACGGAACGATCCACCACTTGGCTTATCCGAAACTGGCGGAGGTGCCTTTGAACTGGATGGAGCTGGCTTAGCCACTGTCGGAGCAGGTGGCGAAGAGATTTCTAAAGGTTTTGGTATTACTGGTGAAGAAGCTTGAGCTTTTGGAATAGAAGGAGGAGGGTCTCGTGCAACCGGCGTTTCCTCAGGCTCTTCGTGTTCCGGTGCGTTCTCTTGCGAAGGTTCAGTGGTGGTTGGTGCAGGCGCAGGCGGAGACTGTGCCTCAGCCTCTTTCTTCGGGCGATGTGTCCTAGTTGGCCTTGGAGGAGCTGTAGGTTCATATTTCTCGACAAAGTTCCTCGGGAAAATACCCTCTTGTTTGATACCCAAAGCATCCACATATTCGCCGGCATACCAGTCATCATCTTCCTCCTCAGTGACAGTTATAATCTGCCCATTTGGAAAATGGAGGTCATCGTCGTGAGGGGACGCATATTCGTAGACCGCCTTTACTTTGAAGGGCAGGCTTGACATGATCGACTACTGAGCGAATTTGTCTGTGGTATTGTTCGGCTTGTTGCCTACGCCCTCAGTATCCTTCGAAATGCCTAGAGGTCCCCCAAGGTGTGTTTATGGACAAAAGTATCGATAATGGGCTACGTGCCGTGATATGGACCAGGACAGAACGGCATAAGGTTGAAGTCGTTTGAGCGGGGCGTACAGGACTGTATCTAAATCTGCTCTTAACGCTAGTCTACGTCAGCGCCATGACTCCAACAATGGCATTTCCATGAATGCATGGAAGTGAAGAAACCATACCAAATGTAATGTTTTAGGGGTCTTCAAAAGATCCAAACAGACAAATAGAAACATTCGTGCGCAAGTTATCGTGAAGATGGAGCCTGTTGCATGAGGCGGTGGGTTGCACGGCTGAGTGCAATTGGCAAGGATCTTCCGACGGAAGAGAAGCTTCTGCCGAGTTGCAATGATTCTTTACGCACGACCTTCTACCAGCAATACATCAATTTCTCTTGTCTCGGATTACAGAAAGTAGATATCTGCCAAACCTCCCTAGGAATTCGCATGAAACAAAATGTCAACTACCACTCAAACCCCGAAATCAATCCTGAAGAAACCTCTTTACCCCGCCACCAATATGAAAGGCATGACCAACACACCCAGAATACTGTCCAAGGCAGATCGTGATCGCTCTACCGCCCTCTACCACGCCGGTATCATCCAACAGCGCAAAGAAATCGAGGCTCTAAACCTCGAATCCCTCGAAACACTGCTCAAGTGCCCACTCTCTGTCGCTCCCTATTCTTCCGCCAACCCCTCACCCTCAGACGCCCAGACCTTCAAAGCCCTCCTCCGCACCTTCCAACCCAGCGATTACGATGCCCTTATCGAAGAGAGGAATATTATGGATAGATGCGGCTATGCGTTATGTAGGAATAAGCGGGCGAAGGAAGAGCAGGGCGGGAAATGGAGATTGATTGGCACGAGCGGGAAGGCAAGGGATTTTAGGGTTGTGGAGAGGGAGGAGCTGGAGAGGTGGTGTTGTGAGCAGTGTGCAAAGAGGGCTCTATATGTTAGGGTTCAATTAAGTGAGGTTCCGGCTTGGGAAAGGAGGGGCTTGGGGTCTAATAAGATTGATTTGTTGGATGAGCCAAAGTCCAAGGAGGAGCTTATCACAGCGGGAATAGGAGAGTTGCAGTTAGGCAATGAGGGAGAGCGGAGGAGCAAGGAAAGAGAGGATCTGGCCCTAGAGAGAGGCGATAAGGGCATGGCTGCTGCCACAAACGGACTTGTGGATGTCACGATCCATGAGAAAGAGATTGGGAGACCAGCCGAAGCTCCCTCTTTTGAAACCACAGATCTAAATGATAGGTGAGTGCCCTCGAGTCCCTTCCTCTATTCCATAACTGTCTTAGGAGTTGTAAAGCATCCGCTCTCCTGAACCACATCTCTCCTTGTTCTGGGAAACACCCTTGAAGAGTAATACTAACCTCGAGATCTTCACTCATAGGTTGGATACTATGCATCTAACGTTGGAAGGCCATACGAGCACATTTGGTAGCGCGAGACAGAGACGCCGTGAAGAAGAGGAAGAGGATGATGGGCCAGCTGACTGGATCCTGTGATTGATTTTATTGGAGTTTAGGGGTCTATGGAGCACTGGAGTCGACTTAAACGGAATACTAGATACCCTACTGTTGTTTATCGCGAGAATTGAATGAAAATTTCCGGACGGAAAAAAAATAAGCATCTCTGTTTCCAAGACACAAGCTCTGTTCGGTTGGTAATACACTGGTGTTAGTGGATACTGTAAGGCTTGACAATAGAAGCCTAATAGAGCTCGAAATTGAACACTCATTAGTAAAGCCAGGATAATTTCCGGCAAAAGACATCCACAATACGGTGGGAGCCTCAATAACAACAATATGTTCCAAGGCAGAGGCAAGTCATGTCAAGTGCGTCTCATAAAAGGGGATCAAGAGACGCGAAGAAATGGCAATCAAGCATCATCTCCAGAGGAGAATCAGCGACACCTTGGTGGGATAAGATCTCACATTGATCTAGCATGCACAATTGGCCAGCGAAGACGCCCTCCTAAGCAAACCAGAACCTTGTTCATCCCTCCACTCTTTCATCCAGCCACTTAATCTCTTCTTGGAGGACGATCGTTGAATCTGCGAGGACCGCGTTCGACAGCTTGTTGTTGAGAAACTGGTACAACATTGACGGGAATAGAATCGAACTTTATTGCAATCAGTAACTATTTTGTAGGTGTTTAGAGGTATGTAGAGGAAAGGGACATACACCAAGGCTCTTAAGCAGGTCTTTTGTCTCAGAATCCACATCCAACTGTCCACTCTCCGATTGTGTGAAATCAAGAGCAGAGACTTCAGGAACATATTGATCCTTTCGTTCTCTCTCCTCTTCTTGGAGCTTGAAGGAAATACCGCGGACTGGTCCCCGTTGAATACGCTTCATCAGATGAGTTGTGTATCCCGCAATCTATACCCCTTGCATTAGGCCTAATATTCAATCCACACCTTTTTGAGAGTAGAGCAGAGGATCGCGTACCTTGTTGCGAAGACGCTTGGAAGCAATGATGGCGATCTCATCGCAGATTCTTTTGTTGGTCTCGAAATCGAGTGTCAACTTGGGGTAGTATCGCTCAATGATGACCTTAGCTGATTTCTTGACGGTCTTGGTACGAACACGACCCATGATTGCGAGTTACTGGTGAGGTGGTCGAATTTGTAGCTTTTAGATATCGAAATTTAAAGGACAAATTCGGAAATCTTCGTGTGTGAATAACTTGCTTCGCTAAAATTTTAGTGCGGGGGCTAATATAATCACGTGACTCGATGGTAAGTTCTCTCGCAGAAATTAAAAGCAACAAGCAGAGGATAAAAGTGTACATTTTCTCTCCTACTATACTACGTACTCTATACATCGTATAAATGCATATCTTACATCTAAAATCTGCTATCACATCTAGAAGTTGCCCTCAAAACTCACTCATAAACACCCTTGAGTGGATCCCTAGAAGGGCCAGTCATTGCTTCCCTCTTTTCTAAAGAAACCATCAACACCATACCCTTTACTTCCACTATTTACCCTTTTCGTGGGCCTTGTAGACGAAGTTAAAGAACTATCAACTCTAGCCCGTTGCTGATCGACTGGGATCTGGTCCACAGTCCCCTCAAGAACAGAAATAGCTTCAGGGTCCGCAACTGTAACCTTCAAGGCAACCCTTCCTTTTGAGTCGATACTGGCAGACGTTGGTTGAACATAGGCCTTGGAGCCACCTACTTTATCGAGTTCGATATTAGCTAGACCTGGTAGGCTAGGGATTACCCCGCGTCTCCTCTTTATATTGGCGCCGAATGAGGGTTGGAATCCTTCTGGCACCTCTGTAACGAATCCTCCCACACCAAGTGCTGCATTAAAGTTACCAACAGCTGCCCCCTTGGGTAGTACGATTCTCGCATGTACAGGAGGATGAGTCTTTTGAGGGCCATAGGTAGGATGATTGAAGAGGTAGGATGAACTGCGGCTGTATGCTAGACCTGCCGAGGGATGTGTCTTTGGAGGTCCATTCTGAGCGTATGGAGAGTCGGATACCTTATAATCATCGCTTTTGATTTCCATTTTCGTAGCGCGGCCACTAGTTCCTAGTGCCATATTAACGTCGTGTTCAGCCTTATTTCGCGGTGGTGGGGGGAGGTCGAGGAATTTTCGGATCTGTTTGTATAATTCGCCATTTTCGAGCTTGTCTTCGCGTAGAGACTTGATATACGTATTAAACTGTTGCTCTGTGATATCGGCCGCCTTTATAGGCGGCCCAACCTCAACGCCTCGATCCCTTGCTGTGCGTATAGCATCGAGTGTAAAAGCCTCTGCGCAGGCCTTTCGTAGAAACTTTTGAAATTCGGGTTTCCGTCGCCTGACTTCCTTTTGTACATATGTGTTGAAGTCCCCTTCTGTCTGTCCGGCGAGCCATGGGCCACTAAATTTCCATCGTACATCATCACGTTCCAAAGTACCACCGCGTTCCACCTTGACGGTTGAGTCCAGTGCGTCCTCAAAAACGCTCTTTCCAGATCCTGCTGCCTTATTAGAATATATGTTCGTGGTTGGATATCCTCTAATATCTTTGTCTCCAGGAGTTGAGAGCGGAATATTCATTTCATGCCATTTTTGGAGGGACAAGGTATGATCAGCGGCAGATGCGAAATCGGTGAAATGCTCTATAGTATCGATCGCCGCTATGCGTATAATTGGAGTAGAAGTTTTTGTAGTAGAGCGGAGAGGTAAAGATCTCTTAAACCCCCAATCACCTTTTGCAAGCGATGACTGAGGAGTCGTGATTGAAAGATGGACAGGATGTGGAGTTGTAGCTGTGTCGGAATTCCAAGTTGCAACTGAAGCGTACGTGTTGGGAGGTGTACGTAAAGGAGCTGGTATCGCGAAGACTCTTGAAGCCCGTAAAAAGCTACCGCCCGGTGACATAGCCCGTGTGGATGCCATTGTTTCTCAGTAAAACCTCCGATGACCTTGAGAGCTCCAAATTGTTCGGGGTCGATTGAAGAATTTGCCGCCGACGTCCGGCACTAGAGACTCGTTGCCATAGACCAGAGGAATAGACAGCTTGCCTCTAACACCTACGAGTCGTAGTGGTGCGCTTGCGTGGAATTGCTGTTATGACTTTTCCAATCAATTTGATTTCACGCGATGTTGAAGTTTAGCATTTTGCGCTAAAAGTAAATTCGCTATGCCTAATTCGATATCTCGCCCCTGATAGGCCATCAGTTCAAAATATGAACAAAAAAAGGAAAAGAAAAGGAATTTACCATTTACCCTTTGCTTCGTTGGATGCGGCGGTAGACTCAAGCTTTGCTATTCTGTCATCTTTGTTTTCTTTGGGAAAAAAAAAAAAAAAAAAATCCGTCACGTTGAGCAGTTAAACTACCTATGGTGGCATCTTTAACTTCTAGCTGCGGAGCTTCTATAATTATGGCATTAAAAGTTCGGGATACAAAGTTCTTAGAAGTCCCAACACACATAGGCCTTTATGAGAAGCAAGAAGAGAAAATTTGACACTGGATGCCGTTTCATACCGCATCATCAGTTCTCAGGTGTCCCCATACAAAGTTAACAGCCGCTGTAAGCAATACATCACCTCCTATAACTAATTCCTATCCTCGCAGAACATCTTTAAAATCCAAGTCAAACTCAAAGAGTATCACAACTCTAACTCCACACGACAGTCTTACGAACGCCTCCACTCCGTCATCATCTAAAAAGGGTCCAATGCTGCAGCAAAAATAATATAGCCAAAAATAAGATGCAGCATTCCATATTGTTGCAAAAGCATTCAATAACCCCGAACATTCGTTACCTTGGCTCTTGATTATGAATCAGCCTCCCGGACTTCCGCGATGTACTAAACACCGGGTTGTACCGTAATGGATAATTTTATCCAGCAGCTGAATTTCTTGATGATTTTTTGCTTATTCTGAATCTGAATAAGCGTGAGATATTGAAAGAAGTAACTATCTACTCTTCGATGATGTGGAGATCGGTGGAGAAAAGTAGATCACCCAGATTGCAAATTTATTTGGCGGTGTATCACTTCTGGCTTCTTTCGTCATTCAATGCAGTACAACGTATAGAAACTGTCAGCGTGTCCCCTAATCGTCATTGTATCACAAATGGAGTGAAAATCGCTCATGCGACAGTAGAGTATGGTGTTTCTCAACCTACGGGCGAGGACGTTTACCTGCAATACGCATCTTCTCGTAGATACTATCTACTACTGAAATCAGTAGAGATATACTGACGAATAGGAAGTTGAAAAGTTCCGCTATCGTGCGAGACCGCCCGGAAAATAGCCTTGTTGGCTTCCAAGTTGGGTAGCAATAATGCTTTTATCAAGTCTGAATTCCTCGAGACGTAGCTTATATAAGAATATTTCTTCGGAAGAATTAGGATCTGAGATAAGAATGATAATTGATCCAAAGTGTCTTCATCGCCCCTTCACACGGCACAAGTGGCGAGGTTTTTGATCGTCTCACAATATGAATAACGCAACATATTTGATGAAGACAACCACCAATCAGTAAATTTTCAAATTCGGGGAGCACCTATTCAGAAATAGCAATGGAAGCTTCATGTACCACTGAACGGACCTGGCATGTTTTGCAAGACATTAGTCGTCCAACATAAAAAGGCATATTTTCAAGCCCATGGAAAGGTGTGGCCTCTTTCTAGGCTTCCCGCGGCGGATCTTAATGCCCTTTGAATGTGAGACGTTTTGGTCACCTTGGGCCGACCCCTACTGAAAGATTGTATTGGTAGAAGACGGACTTACTCCTTGGGCGCATTTACTGGGCGAGGCTCTTGAATACGATGTGCATTCTCCAGGGAATTGTATACGCCGTAAGCCCTGATAAGTGCCCGATATATGGTAGCAAGAAGTTCAAGAAGTTACAGCGCACAGATTGTCGAGGCGGTCCGCAAAAAAATAAGCCTGCAGTTTTGAGGTCTCCAATTCGCTACCAAGATATTTTGTTCCTTTTATTTGAATATTCCAATACACTTGCGGGGCCTTTGAAAAGGGGCGGCACCAAAGGCCTAGACTTTGAAGATATACGGCGCGTGGTTCTTCAGCATTGGAGGAAACTCAATAACATTTTGAGGCAAG
>NCSK02000367.1:10572-20954 GCA_002276475.2 Chlorociboria aeruginascens | reverse complement strand
ATTATTATTGCTTAAATTTTTTTTTGCATTGTTTTGCTTTTTTTAAATTTAATTTTAATTTTTTTTTAATTCGATTTTATAAAATATTAAAAAAAGTTTTATAATATTTAATATTTTATTTATAAATTTTTTGGCAACGGATTTAATTTGTAAATTAATTTATTTTTATTTTTTATTTTATAAATTTGCAAATAATTTATTTTATATTTTAATATTTTGTAAATTAATAAGCTTTTTAATTATTTTTTTAATTATTGGCTTAGATAATTTGCTTATTTTAAATTTTTTAGATCGATTTTTAGCAAAAGCATTTTTGCAACAGATGGTCATATAGCGTCACGTGATAGGTCAGGTGACGGATCAGGTGATCTCGCTTAGTCTCGCTTAGTAGGGTCAGGTGACCCACAAAGGATATATAGCTTTTATCTTAGCTATCGTGGAATAATAGTTTATAATAAATTTATTAATAATATTTTAACTTTTTATTTTTTTAATTATTATGTTTTTTATAATTTTATAAGCTTTTACTTTTAGAATCGTAAAAATTAAATATTATATTAATTTTATTTTATTTTTGTTTAATTTAAATTTATTTTTATTTCGCCTAGGAAAAATTAATACGATAAAAAAAATTATAATANAAAAAAAAATGCATATATTTTTTAATTTTATAGCATATATTAAATTTATTTTAAAAAATTTTCGAAATATTTTATTTATAATATTAATTATATTTATTTTTATATTAATAATTAAATTAATTAATATTAAAAATATATTATTTTTATTTTAACAAANNAAAAAATTAAACAAAAAATATTAAAATGCAAAACAATATTTTAAATATATTAAAAAGCAGCGAAAAATTAAATAAAAAATTAAATGCAAAAATAAAAAATAAAAAAAAATTAATATTAAGTTTTTTAAAATTTGCTAAAAAATAGCAGCGAAATAATTGGCGAAATAAGCAAAGCGATTATCACGGGATATATTTTTATTGGTTTCCTAATTTATTATGTGACAAAATTACTTGATTATTTATAACCTTAAGTATTCTTCGCTTAACTTAGCTTGCTAAATTATAAATTTATATTAAGTGCCTTTCAAATATATAGCAATTTTATAGCTTTTATATTATTTTTATTTTTATATTTTAATAGCGATTATTTTCGTTTTATTAGTTTTATATAAATAATTAGCTTTGATAGCAATATATTTAATATTGCAACCAAAATATATTTTATTAAATTTTAATTTTTTGCTATTTTTTATTTATATTTTTGCGAAATTTTATTAAAAAAATTTATATTTTATTAATTTTTATTTTATATTTTTTGTAATAATTTATTAATAAGCAATTAAATTATTAAATAAATAATAATTCTATGCAATTTTATTAATATTAATTATTTTTTTATTATTTTTATTAATATTTATATTTAAAATTTAATTTTGTTTTATGTTGTTTTAATAATTTTATTATTTGCGTCGAATCGCAATAATCGAAATTTTAAAAAATTTATAATTGCTTTTTTTAATTTAATAAATAAAAAGCAAATAATTATTTAAAGTAATAATTGCAAAATTTGCAAAATTTTTTTTTTTTTACGCCGATAAATATTTTTACGAGCCTAATTAAAAAAAAAGCTATTATTTTTAATATAATAAATTTTAATTTTTTATATTTTTAATAAATTTAATAAATTTGCTATATAATAAAAAATATTAATTTTTTTTTTTTTTTTTCGATTTATAGCCTTAAAGCAATAATTAATAATAAATTTTTTTTATATTATTAATATTATTTATATTTTTTAATATTATATTTAATAAAAATATTATTTTTCGAGGTTTTAATATACGTAATGCTTTCTCGCATAGCTTTAATATTTAAATTTTTAAATTAAATCTTTTTGCTATAATATAAATAAAAATTGCAAATTTTATTGCAATAATTTTCGATAAACGTAATGCATATCGTTAATAATTAAAAATATAAAATAGTTTTAAAATATAAATATTATTATTAATTTTTATTAATAATATTAATAATATATTTTTTTTTATTTTAAAAATTAATAATATAAATTATTTTAATTTTAATTTTATTAATAATAATATTATAACTTTTATATCGAAAATTATATATAATAAAATTTATAATATTTTTTAATCGTTTCGCTTATTTTTCGACAATTTATAATAAATCTAAAATTTAAATAATATTTTTTATTTGCTTTCGAAATATTGCGTTTATATAACATTTTGTCGAGCTTATATTTTTCGAACGTAAATATTTTGCTATAGTTTTAATATTAAAATTAATAAAAATATTTATTAAAAAATTTAAAAAATTTATAATATAAATTATTAAGAAATATTGTGGCAGGGAAATTGCTCTTACTTTATTATAAGCGAAATTAAATAAGATTGGAATATTGCAAGGATTTTTTATTTTGATATTTATATTTAAGAAAAAAAAGCTTTTTTTGAAAAAAAAAAAAAAAATATAANNCATAAAAAATAAATAATAAAAAAAAAAATAAAAAAATTATGCCAACGAAATCGAATATTTAATTATAATAATAAATTAATAGAATTAATATTAGAGATAACCTTATTTATATATTTTAATAATTATTTTTAAGCTTAATTATTAAAAATTATTTTAGGCCTCGAGTCGCAGCTTTTGGTTTTATTATACCTAGCCCTAAAATTTCCTTATATTTTTTTTTGGTAACTTATGCAGGATTTTCGAATATTTTGCTAATTTAATTTTTTTTTTTCGTAATTAAATAATTAAAGCAAAAAAAATATTTATAAAAAAAAATTATTATTAAATAATAATAATTTAGAAAACAAAAAAAAAAATATATAAAATTTAAAAATATATTATATTAGTTATATATATTAAATTAAGGGCAGCAATTATTAAAAAAGCAATAAATTGCTAAACCAGCAAAAAAAAAAAAAAAAATAAAATAAACGATATGCTTAAACGCGTATTAATAAATTTAAAAAATTAAATTAGATTTCGATACGAGCTTGGAATTAGCAATGGCTTCCAAAATAACAAATATAAAAATAAAAAAACAATAGGCAATTAGCATATTAACGAAATTAAAAAATTTTTATTTTAAAAAAAAAATTTAAAAAATAAATATAAAAAAAAATTAAAATTAAAATTAGCAAAATAAAATAATATTAAAAGAAGGCTTAATAAAATTTTGGCTTTTTTATTATTAATTAAAAAAAAAAAAAAATTTAGTAAAACTTTTATTTTAATGCTATTAATTTTTGAAAAAAAAAAATTCTTGAAATTTTAACTTTAATTTTGCTAATTTTAATAATAGGCCTGAAGCTATTAATTTTAGCTTGCAATGCCGTTTTATTTATTGGGATTTTATAAATAAAATACGTTAGTATTCCGAGAAATAAAAAAGATTTTTTTTTTTAGGCGAACGGAAATTAATATTAATATTCGAAATATTAAAGCAAAAAATTAAAAAAAAATTGGAGTTTTCGTTCCGATATTTACGGCAACAAAAGATTATATTGAAATATATATTAAAAAAAAAAACAAAAAAAAAAAGCAAGCAATAAATTAATTATCGATATTTCTCAAACGCAAATATTTAAAAAATTTATTATTATTAAAGCTTATAATTAAAATTTTATATCGAAATATTTTAATATTTTTAATATATTTATTAAAAAAATTTAGCTTAACGGATATTTCTTTAAAAGTTTTATTAATTTATTCGATACCCGATTATAATATTTTTAAAAATAGCTTAATTTTTAAAAATCTAAAAAAGCAATCTAAAAAAAAAAATATTAGGATCTGGCAATTATAATTTATTAATCGAAATATTAATAAAAAAATAACCTCAAATGGCTATAATTTATGCAGTTTTATTTATTATTAATAAAGAGATTTTTTATTTTAATAAAAGGAATATTTTAGCATTTTTAAAAAATTAAAATTTTTTTATAGCGAACTATAAACTTATTAGGAAAACTAAACGTAAAAGAATTTTTCGATATATAAATAAGCTTTATACAAGGTTTATTCAATTGTTTCTTGCTTATATTGCGGACCCATACGACAAGGCTAGCTTTTATTAAAAAATAAAAATTAAATATATTTAATAAAATATAAAATCTTTTAAAAAAACTAAAACATTTTTAAAAATACTTTTTAGATCAACCGCCTAAAAAAATATTGAATTTCAAGAATTCCTTAATTAATTTTATTAATTTTCCTAAAATTTAATTAATAAAAATAAATTAAANTTTTTAAATTAAAAAATTTACTAAAATTTTTTAAAAAGCTTTTTAAAAATTTTAAAAAAAAGATTATTATTAAATGCATTTTTATAAAAATAAATATAAGCAAGCGTGCTATTTGAAACTATAATATAATAAAAAAAAATTATATTAAAATAAAAATAAACAAAGCGCTTTATATAAATAATTAAAAAGCCAATTTTAGAAAATAAGCAAATTTAAAAAAATATTATAAAAAAAATAGTTTATTAATAAATTTAGTTTATAGAACTTATAAAAAATTCTTTGGTTTTTATACTAATAATATATAATGCTAATATTAATAATTATAAATTTAAAAGCTATTATCCTAAGGCTTATAATTCTTTTATATAACAAAATAAGTTTTTTTAATAAATATTAAGCTCGATTAAAAATTTTTGTCAAAATTCTTACGTTCCTTTTTACCAAATAAGAAATAAAAAAAAATAAAAAAAATAAAAAAGAAATTTTTAAAAATTAATTAATTAGCGGAAAAATTAAAGAAATTAAATATTAATTATATAATAGCACGCTTGGAAAAGCTGAAAAAAAACCTGGTGCTACAAATTTAAGCTAAAGAAAAATATAATAAATATTAATCTTTTATTTAAAATTTAAATTTTTTATTTTAAAAATTAATAGCTAATATTAATATAATATATACTAATTAAAAAAATAAAAATAATTTAAAAAAATTCTATTATAAATATAAAAATAAAAATTTGCAAATTGGAAAAAAGCTTAATTTAAAAAAAATAAATTATTTGCACGCAAATAAATGTTTTAATATTATTTAATATCGCGAACGTAAATATATTTACAAAAATAATAAAAATTAATAATGCTTAGATTTTTATAACTCTGAACGTAGGGCATACCGATTGCGTTTAAATTAAAACTTTTTATAAATCAAATAAATAAAAAGCCAAGTTGCTGCTTCGGCATAAAATTTAGCTAGAATAAAATAAAAAAAATAAATTTATTTCGAGAGCAAGCTTGCTATATTAAAAACGAATGTTTAGAAAGCATAGCAAAATTTTTAATTTATTAATTCGATTAGCCAATCTTTTATTAATATAATTATTAAAAAATTTAAAATTTAAAAGCTATTGGATCGAGCAATTAGCTTAATAAAAATTATAAAAAATAAAAGCGATCTAAATTCGTTTTACAAAAAGTTTTCGCCGATTTCCTATTTTAAAAAAAAAAAAATTAATAATGCAACTATAACAAAACTTTCAAAAAAGCAAAAAAAATTTATAAATATAAAATTAAATATAATATTAAAAAACGCCAACAATTTATAAAAAATTTTTAATATTGGCATTTGCGAAAATTTATTTAATTTTTTAAATATTTATTAAAATATAAATTTTAATTATTATTATTAAACTTCAAAATATAATCGATATTCGTTATTTTAATTGCTTACGTTTAAGCTCGCTTTTTGGTTGTTATAATCTTTTTAATATTAGTTTTTTTTAATATATTATTATTTTTAAATAAATTTTTTAACAAAACGCGTTTATTATTAAATTTATATTTATATTCTGCCGCAAAATAGCTTAGAAAACCATAATTAAAATAAAAATTATTGCGTTATTAATATTTTTTTTTAAATTTCGATAATTTGTTAATGTTCGAAAAAGTTATAGTTTTTTTTGCATGCATTTTACCAGATTTGGCCTTATTACTTTTTAATATATGCTTGTCGCTAGGCTTTAATATTTCTCATTTGTTAGAGCTTAAAATTAATATTTTTTATTTTTTAAATTTTTATATTGCTTAGATTTATATTGCATTATTTATTAGGTTATTAATAATTATATGCTTTTTTAATATTTTAATAATTTTTAATTTTGTTTACAGCGATTCTATCAGCTTTATTATAAAATTATCGATAATAATNGNTCTCCNNGTTTGNTTTGCTAATGCAAANAGTTTTTAATAAAAAANATNCNNATNTTTTTAATTATTTTTGCGATATTTANATAAATTATTTTNNTGCTTAATTTTTNTTTATATTTNNTNNNAGAATNGTANNANAAACCTATTTTAANAACTTTTTTNTAATATAATNGCANNTTAAAATAAATTTATATAATATTAATATNNATTATTTTTANNTTNNATTTNATCGACGCAATTGCTTTAATAATTTTTTATTTTTTATTANGAAATATTGCAGGATTNAATTNGAAAATATTGCGNANATNNTTTAGCTATATTTAAATTATATTTATATNTAAATTATATTTTAATTATATTATATTTNTTATAAAAAANTTTTATTTTTTTTTTTTTAAATNNAAGCTCGNGGCANTCGNAATTANTTTTTNTATTATTATAATTATATATAAANAGCAGGTTTTATCGAAATAAATTANNTNNATTAGNTTTATTTNNGCTTTTTCGTTNNTTAAAAAAANATTTATTTTTATTTTTNNTTTANNANATNNNTTTNCTTATNTCGCNAATTATTTCGCTNNTATTTNNNAGCAAGTTTNAAAAAACTTNGNNTNNATNTTTTTTTTATTTTTTGTTTTTGCATTTAATTTNTTATTTAATTTTTNGCTGCNTTNTANNATGCTTAAAATATTNTTTTGCGTTTTAATATTTTTTGCNAACTTTTTTTATTTTTTATTAAAATAAAAGCNATATATTTCCAATATTAATTAATTTAATTATTAATATAAAAATAAATATAATTAATATTATAAGNAANATATTCTTAAGAATTTTTGGAAATAGGTTCGATACATACTATAGGATCAATAAATATAATATTTTTTCTCATAATAATTTTTTTTTATCGTGCAGATTTTTCGCAAGCAAAATAAAAATAAATTCGAATTAAACAAAAATAAAATAAAATTAATATAATATTTAATTTTTACGATTCTAAAGATAAAAACTTATAAAGTTATAAAGTGCGTTATAATTAAAAAAATAAAAAGTTAAAATAGCATTAATATATTTATTATAAACTATCGTTCCACGATAACTAAAATAAAAGCTATATATTCTTTGTGGGTCACCTAACCCTGCTAAGCGAGACTAAGCGAGATCACCTGATCCGTCACCTGACCTATCACGTGACGTTATATGACCATCTGTTGCAATAATAAAATATTATTATAATTAAAAATATATATATATTTTTTTGAATATTAATAATAAAATTTTTATTAAGCTTTACAAAAATTACTTAATATTTAATATAATATTATTTAAGTTTTACCAGCAACAAATAAAATTCTTTATAATTGCAACAGATGGTCATATAGCGTCACGTGATAGGTCAGGTGACGGATCAGGTGATCTCGCTTAGTCTCGCTTAGCAGGGTTAGGTAACCCATAAAGAATATATAGCTTTTATTTTAGCTATTATAAAACGATAGTTTATAATAAATATATTAATGCTACCCTAACTTTTTTATTTTTTTAAATATAATATTTTTTTATAATTTTATAAATTTTTATTTTTAGAACTGTAAAAATTAAATATTATATTAATTTTATTTTATTTTTATTTTAATTTAAATTTATTTTTGCCCTGCCTGCAAAGGATCTGCACGATAAAAAAAAATTATAATAAAAAAAAAATGCTATATTTATTAATTTTATAACACGTATCGAACTTATTTCTAAGAATTTTCGAGGGTATTTTATTTATAATATTAATTATATTTATTTTTATATTAATAATTAAATTAATTAATATTGCAAGCATATTGCTTTTATTTTAACAAAAGCAAAAAAGCTAGCAAAAAAATATCAAAACATAAAACAATATTTTAAGCATATTAAAAAGCAACAAAAAATTAAATAAAAAATTAAATACAAAAATAAAAAAATAAAAAAAAAATCGACGCTAAGCTTCTTGGGGCTTGCTAAGGAACAGCAGCAAAATAACCGGCGGGATAAACAAAGCGATCTGCTAAATAAGAAATAAAAACAAATTTTTTTTTAAATAACAAAAAAATTTAAATAAAACTAATTAGCTAAATTTACAAAAACGAAATTTGCTTTTTATATACAATTATAATAATATCGAAATTAATTTCAATTGCCCCAAGCCTATATTTGAAAAAAAAAATAAAAGTTTTTTATAGGAAATATAATATAATCAAAATATAATTTAAATATAAATATAATTTAAATATAGCTAAACGATTTGCGCAACGTTTTCGAATCGAACCCTGCAATATTTTTTAATAATAAACAAAAAATTATTAAAGCAATTGCGTTAATAAAACCTAAGCTAAAAATAATATATATTAATATTATATAAATTTATTTTAAATTGCAACTATATTAAAAAAAAGTTTTTAAAATAGATTTTTGCTATAATTTTGCAAAAAAATATAAAAAAAAAATTAAGTAGCAAAATAATTTATATAAATATTGCAAAAATAATTAGAAGATTTATATATTTTTTATTAAAAGCTATTTGCATTAACGAACCAAATTAAAAGATTTATTATTATCGATAACTTTGTAACAATGCTTATAAAGCCGCTATAAATAAAATTAAAAACTATTAAAATATTAAAAAAGCATATAATTATTAATAATTTGATAAATAATATTGCATAAATCTAAGCAATATAAAAATTTAAAAAATAAAAAGCATTAGCTTTAAGTTTTAGCAAACAAAAAATATTAAAGCTTGGCGATAAGCATATTTTAAAAAATAATAAAGCCAAGTTTAATAAAATATATGCGAAAAAAATTGCAACTTTTTCAAATATTAGCAAATTATTAAAAGCTAAAAAAAAAATATTAATAACGCAATAATTTTTGCTTTAATTATAGCTTTTCAAGTTATTCTATAACAAAATATAAGCACAAATTTAATAACAAATGCATTTTATTAAAAAATTTGCTCAAAAGCAATAATATATTAAAAAAAACCAATATTAAAAAAATTATAATAATTAAGAAATGCGCCTAAATATAAATAATTAAAATAATAAACATTAATCATATTTTAAAATTTAATAATAATAATTAAAATTTATATTTTAATAAGCGCTTAAAAAATTAAATAGATTTTTATATATGCTAATATTTAAAATTTTTTATAAATTATTAGCATTTTTTAATATTATATTTAGCTTTATATTTATAAATTTTTTTTGCTTTTTTGAAAGTTTTGCTATAATTACATCGTTAATTGCTAATTTATATATTAAGTTTTTATAAAAAAATTAAAAATATAATAAAAATTTTATAATTTTAAAAATAAAATATATATTTTAATCGCTGCTTATAAGCTTATAATTTTTTTCTAAATTCCAAATTAACGATTTTAATATAGTTTTATTTTTTAATATTTNNAAAATAATTATATATAAAAATTANAAANGNATAATTTTTATAAATTTTAATATTTATTTATAAATAAATTTAATATTTTATAATTTTATTAAGTTTTTAAATATAGCAATATACTAGAAAATTAAGCATTAGCATAATATTCTTATTTTGGTAAATGTTAAAAAGCTTTAACCTCGAATTTATAAAATTTATTATTTGCGCATTTAAATAATAAATAAGCATTAGAACTTTTTTTATATTTATTAAATTTTTTTTTGCAATTAATTATAATTTAAAAAATTTATAAATGCTGCTCGGCAAGCCTGCTTTTAAAGCTTTTAAAATAATTTTAATTAATAAAAATAATAAATAAAAGTTTGAGCAATTATAAACATTAATAATAAAGCAAATTTTTATTAAATATTTTATTAAAAATTTGGCATTATTAGCACAAATAATGCAAATATAAATAATATTAATTTTAAGCAATAAAAAGAAATTTTTAATAGCTTTAACAGCTAATTATATATCGATTACATTGCGAAATTATAAATTTTTTAATTAAAGCTTAGCAACAACATTATTTTAATATTATAATATTAATTATAAAATAAAGTTAATATCGAAAGAAGAATTATTATATTTAAGAATTTATAATTTATTATTAGGCGAGCTGAAGGTTTTGAAGAAATATATTAATAAAATATTAAAAAAGAAATGAATTTGATTATTATCGAGNNNAGCCGATA